>VWZX01000499.1:2605-85549 GCA_013399015.1 Galbula dea
TACCATGCTCCTTGGCCCAGTTGTCTACGAGATTGTTTTTGAAATGTGTGCCATTGTCTGATTCAATTCTTTCTGGGGTACCGTGGCACCACATGATCTGTGTTTCAAGGCCCAGGATAGTGTTTCAGGCAGTGGCATGAGGCACAGAGTATGTCTCCAGCCATCCGGTGGTTGCCTCCACCATTGTGAGCACATAGTGCTTACCTTGGCGGGTTCGAGGAAGCGTGATGTAATTAATCTGCCAGGCCTCCCCATATCTGTACTTGGACCATCGTTCCCCATACCACAAAGGCTTTAATGGCTTAGCCTGCTTGATTGTGGCACACGTGTCACAGTCGTGGATAACCTGCGCAATAGCGTCCATAGTTAAATCCACCCCTCGATCACGAGCCCATTTGTACGTCGCATCTCTTCCTTGATGTCCTAAACTCTCAGTCCTGAATGTCATATCACTTGCCTAGCCATAAACAGCTGCGAATTAAACAGGCTGAGATGCTTTTTGTTTTGGGTAGTAGATGTGTCTGCTATTGCTGCAGCATTATCTTTGTATCCCACTGATGTTTGCATTGTAGATCAGGAGCTCAAGCTGACTTTTTTTTTTTTCTTTTCTTTTTCAAGATTTAAAAAGCTGGCAGAACATTTAGCCATTTGTGCAACCTTCATTCAGAGTATTTCTCAGATCCTGGACATGGGGCTCATTTTTTGTCCTTTCACAGCTGCTGTAAATCAATAAGGCAGTTGGAGGTCATTTGTAGTCAATCAGTAACCAGTTCTGATGAAGGGGAAAACACTAAATATTTGGTACAAAAAACCACAGGCTCTAAACTTGGAAGTTCTTACTCAGGGTGTCATTTTTGCAGCCTTGCCTTCAGCATCCTGGCTCCTGACTGTAAATACCCAGCCTGGCCACTACCTCTTCCTGGTCATAGGATCATAGGAACATAGTGCTTCAGGTGGAGGAAGTGCCTCTTATGGTGCAAGGTGCTAATTAGGTGCCAGGTGAATTACTCCTTTTCACATGAAGTCATTAGGTCTTGGCCCAAGTCATGCATGACCTTTGCCACACCCACATCTCTCAGGATCCCAGACCTGTGGCCAGGCAGTAATTCTCCCAGGGATCCCTAATTCATTTTGGAACAACTGGGAACTAAGCTCTTAAATATCTTTGCCTCCTGTTTCATATTCCAATGGTGTCATCATGTCTGTTTACTCCTACTTCTGGAGTTGGTTGCCCATAAAAATTTCTACCTGACCTCATCTCAAGCCCTCCTACAACGAGAACACAATTTCCTTTTTCCTTTGATCTCAGCTGCTCTGGGCTTTGCAGTGCTGCAGCATCCTCTCTCTGAGCAATCATCCATTCATTTCGCTGTGTGTGCCCACATGAGGCCCCCATGCTCTGCGCAATGCATTGGGCCTTGTAGGTAGCCTGGATGTTCTGTAGCAGAAGATGCTCTCCTTCACTCTCTCGTGCTGTTTCGTCCCCTGTTCACAAAGCTGGGCTGCACAGATGGTTCACACAATACCCTGTGACTCATTTTCGGATCCATAATCTGGATGGTTTCCACTGAGCTCTAGCTGCAGGGTTTGCAGAGTCACGAGTTGCACTTTTCATCTCCTTTCCAGACTGGGAGGTGGGCACACTACACTCGTGCCAGCAGCTCTGCACTGTCCTCCTGCCTTCCTGATCCACCTCTGAGCCCTGGGGAACTCCTTCAAGTCTCCTGCAGGTCTCAGACCTAGCTAACTCCTTTGGTGCTTCCTGGGCTGGTGTCTGCAAGAAACACTCTCTGCTGTCCACATGCAGTGGAGGTCTTTGACAATAGTCGTGGCCATATGTCTTTGGAGGTGGAATCTTTTCTCCAGCTCTTCCCTGGAGCCTCAAGCAGGTGCTTGTGCTCCTTCCCTGCCTGCTGCTGTGCAAGGAGAGGAGTCAATGAGGCTTTTCCCTTTCTCTCTCTCCTCTCACACAAAATTTTAATATTGGTATTTCCTTCCAGCTTTGTGACAACCTTAAGAGATGCACCCCAGAGAGCAGAATGGAAAACTGAATGTATGAGCAACACAAAAGGGATTTTCTGATCAGGAGCTGTGTGCAAGTGCCTATTAGCCTTGCAAAGGCTTTAGCAACATCCTTCAATGCCTGGCCCTGTGCGTAGGCTTTCCTCAGGCTGACTGGTCAGACCTGAATTTTAGGCTTCTTAAGGGTTTAATAAGAGGCTGAACTAAAATACTAGTTTTGAGTGGAGAGCTAAATTCTTCAAGGTCAGAAGGTGGAGAGGCTGGGGGTTAGGGTCAATCACATGGCATGGAAAGGTGTGGTGCTCTTGGGATGGCCAGGTGTGGATTTTGCCTGGTGAGCAGGTGAGGGGATGCCCATGGCACTGCTCCTTCTGCCTCGGAACAGCTGTGGTGATTCAGCGCAGCAGCGCACAGCCCTGTGTGCCCCTGGGGAGCTCCCAACAGGGCTGGTCATGTCCAGCATTTTTCTTCTCTGGGTGACTTGTCACTGTGGAGCTGCTTGCTGGCACCAAGCTGGTCCTAGCTCACACACCTGCATGGCACCAAGGAGCCGAATGTATCAGCCTGATCTGTAGCAGAGCAGGGACTGTGACCCCAATGGGAGGGTCAGGGAGAGTGGCAGCTGGCTTTGAAGCTCACCATGCTGCTGAGGGTTCATCTGCCTGGCACAGAGCCATCCCAGGGCTCAGAAGCAGCCTGGCTCCATGGGTTTGGCCAGGAGCTACACAAGCATGGCAGTAGTGTGTCTGGGAGCTAGGCTGGCCTGTCCAGTGTCCCCTGGCACTGCACCACCCTGAAAAACTGACATAAAACATCACCTGAGATCTCCTGTGCACAAACAAGCCCTCACACACGAGGACTGCATGGCCCGAGCAAGCTGGGGGAAAGTGCAGCAGATCACTTGCACACTCACCTCACTGAAGTGCAAGCTTTGTTCCAGGGGTTTAATTCAGAGGAGAAGGTCAGATTGCATCTTAGCCCCCAGACTTAAGCACTGTAATATGTGAGCTGGAAAAGCAGTGAGTCCTGCGCTTTTTGCTCTCAGCTATGTTTGCATCCCAGTTCTTCTGGAACAACAAGGTACATGTATTCCGAGTCACTCCAGCACTCCCACACTTGCAAAATTCTTTAGCTTTTGGATAAAAAGAGCCATATAAACCCAGTCTTTATAAACCTTCATCTTCCAATGCGTTAGAAAGTATGGCAACAACATGCCAATTCCTATGGCTTGCTTGAAAAATGACAGATGAGCCATCAAAACAGTGGCACTTGCGACAGCCAAGAAGAGCCAGCAGAGGAGAGCAGCAGGGCTGGCATCTTCTGGCTCCAGAAAACAATCTTCACAAGGGCATATACAAATGTTACAGACCTTTAATTGGAGGTTTTCTCATGTACAGTTAGGAAGGGTGCAACAAAAAGCCAAGCAGTTATTTTCTTGACCAGTAAACCATGCTGGCTCCTTTCCCTCCCATGCAGCTGCTTCTGAAATTATACAATTCTGAAATTGTACAAATAACCAGAGATTTAGAGCTGATTGGGTTGCCAAAGCACTTCAGACATAACCTAAGCCCACTGGGAGAGGAGCCCAGTTCTCCATCATGCTGTGGTCTCTGCCCATGCCTCTGCTGCTGGTGCAGAGCATGGAAAGCTTTCATTGAAACCACAGCTGGCCCCACATTCAGTGTTGCTTCCCTCACTGTTATTCTTCCTCCCTGCAACAGCAAAATTCCCTACGCATGCAGGCTTTAGAAGGTTTAGGTTCTTGGACGTTTTGCTGAAGTCCAGCATCTACCTGTTGAAGCTCCTTCCCCCAGCCCCAACACACGCCTGCAAGAGTAGATGGGTGCCTACCACAAGGCACCAGCCCCTCCTGCTGCCCGCAGTCAGCCCATTAGATGGCACCACGGAGCTGCACCTTCCTTCCTTCTGCTCGCCCAGACGTGCCTTGACACTAGTCTAGCCCTGCACTGGCCTTTGTGTGAGGCAGAAAGCACTGGGCACCGCCATAACTCCCGGTGATAAAACTTGCCACACCACGCTTGCCCCTCTTCCCTGCAATGACAATCCTTACTGCAGGCAGGAGTCATCCAGGATCAGCTCTTTCTTTATTTAAGGATTTTTGCACAGGCACATATTACATTTTTGGGCACAGAAAAGTTAAAATGATCAATCCTGTATGTACGCACGTGCTCACGCCCGCAGCCTGGGCTGCCTTTCTCAGGGTATTTATTCATATATATATATGTGTATACATTGGCCTGGCAGAAACTGTTTTCTGTGATTTGAAAGAATGATCTAAAAGGGTCAAATTGACAAATGTCTTTAAAGAATGTCCAGTCTGTGCATCTATGCCTGGGCAGTTTGGTTTCAGCAGCTTTGTGTCTGTGTAATACAGTCTGGAGACTGTGTATCACACTTTTCTAGTCTGAATATTTTTCTGACTTCTCTTACTTTACTTTCTCACCTATAAAAGCAGAATTTCTAATAAAAATCAGCAATAAATGGCAGCACAGGCTTAGGTGTAAAGGGTTTGCAAAGTCAGACAGCTGGCAGCACCCTGCCATCCTTCTGCCTTGGACTTTTTGAGATAGACAATAATTTTTGAGATTGCAACAAGAGTAGGGAAATGCAGTGGAGTGTTTGCTGACTGTCGTGATGACAGAGAAGTAATATTGGGGTGAGACTGTGCCTTGAGCTTCTCCAGGGACCTGTTGTCCTGGGCATGGGGTCAAGGGAGTTGTTTTCACCAGTAAGGATTGCAAGATAGGTAGTAGATGCCATTTAAAACTGAGGTACAGTCCCAAGAACACTGCTAGGAAAATTTCAATTAGAAGAAGCAAACTCATAATGCATAGATTGGTTAAATGTGCACAATTGTAAATATAGACAATAATTTACAGGCTTTTCTCTTGAAATGTTAGTGCTGCTATGAGGAGACAAAAGTGTGACTGACTTATAATGACTTATCATAACATTTCCATACTGTAAATGAGACAGCTTAAGTTGACATTGTATATTTCTTAGCTGTGTACCAATTAGCTAAACAAATGCTATGAATTCCGTCATTAATGGTGGAAGCTACGTAAAAATTGTGTACTTATTGCAGTGAGTCATCTAGTTAAATGACGCTTCTCTATGGACCAACTGATTTCAGTGCAAGATTAATAGCCTTTTGCTGCTGTTTTACGTGCTTGCCAAAGACCATACTACATTGTTGCTAAGCATTAATGGATTAAAATAAGGGTTCTGCATAACTCCTATGGTGTATCTTCAAACAGCTTGTTTAGTTGGTGCACTAGCCTAGCGCTTGTTAGCCCTACATAACACACGGGTCTGGAAGGCTGACACGTGTAGAGGAGGTTAATGCAATCCTAGGAACTCTTTCAAAAGCTCACAGGTTTTCTTGTGGATGACTTCACGGAGTTTCCGCACACGCCGGATGCTGGAGGTCCCCACAAAGCTGTCTGGCTGTAGGACAGCCATGCCATTGTGGACATCACCCATGATGATGAGTTGGCCGTCCACTGTGGTCATGTTGGGACACGGGCAGCTCCAGTCCATGTTCAAAAGCGTGATTTCTAGTGGTTCCCTCCCCAGGAATTTTAATCCCATTTTTTCATCTTTGAGAATCTCCTCCACTGTCACCAGGGCATGTCCTGAGTCTTGGTCTTCAGTCAGCTCTGTGATGCGGCCCAAGATCACAAAGTCACTTTTGCAGAAGCTTGTCACGAGCTTCTGGCGAGGTTTGCAAGCTTTGCAGTGTGTGTTCTTTGGGAAAGGGCACATCTCTTCACAGGCTTCTCTGCTCTCGAAGTTGTTTTCATTGCCTCCACATCCACCATAAATGAAAGACTGGCACTGCTTGGTCAAGCTGTTGTAAGCCCACCTGGGCTCATAGGCCTTGCAGTGACCTTGGAGGGCTGGCAGATTGCAAATATTGATTGGGCCATTCATGCACGTTAACATGCAGGTCTCGTAGGTCTCAAAGTGGTTGAGGTTGCTGTTACAGTTCCCATAAATGAAAGTGAAGCAATTGTTTTTCTTTGCATCATAGTACCACCTGGTCTGCTCTTCTCCACAGTCTTCACTGTCTGGTTGCTTCAGACACTCATCAGTTGGAAAATGTGTTTTGTTTTGGGAAGCTTCTTTGGAGGTGGGTTCTCCTTTGACGACTGACAAAGGGAAATCAGCCCTGAGAACGCCACCACTGTTTTTGGCGGTGCAAGTGTAGATGCCTGCATCTTGGAGCTGAGTGTTGTAGATGACCAGCTGGGCAATGTTGGTGACCACGACGTTCCCCCTGACATGATTTGGCTTCATAATAACTTTGTCTTTCCCATCAACCTGCTTCTCCCATGTGATTTCTGGCTTGGGTCTCCCTGTCACATCACAGAGGAAGCTGACAGTCTCTCCCACATAGACAGACTGATGGATAGGATTGTTCACTAGAACAGGTGGCAAGGTATCAACAACCGTTGTTTCGGAATAGGCTGTAGTAGGGCGAGCTGTTGTCTCAGGTGGGATAGGGCTGGTGTTTGGCCAGGTAAGGTGGTACCGACAGGTGACAACATTCAGCGTGATGCCTTTGATGCAAGCTTCTGCATCCATGTAGCACTTGTTGTAGTAGGTGAGCCCATCAGAGGCACATGTGAAGCTTGGCTCTTTTTCACACCTGTCCTTGCACTTGCAGACAGGTTGCCCATCCCAAATGTCACACTCTGAGCCTTGCTGGATGCACATGAAGCGGTCACAGGTTGCCTCTTTGGGCATTCCCATCGGCCCTTTTTTTCCCTTGACGTCCATGTACCGAGCTGCCACACAACTCTTAGTTCCACAGACATTGGGGCAGCACTTCTCAAAGGTCTCACACTCCTGTGGAGAAAGAAAATTACCTGATCATTCCTGGGGATAGAGTAAAGTTCTTTTTAGAGACGCAGCGAGCAGAAAGCACATAAACTTTAAAGATGTTAGCTGAGGGGACCTGGTCTGCCACAGATATGTGTGGTCTGAAACTTGGTGTCCTCACTGGCAACGAGCAGAAACATCTCTTCATCATCTCCCGAGAGGTCTTTAAACACACTGGGATTTCTGAAGTGCTTCAAGAGAGGATGCTCACGAAGAAAAGTGTATTTCTGTTTCTTAAACGCTAACCTCATCATAAGTCTTTTCTAGAGTCACATGGACTGCTTGACCCCCAAACCACCAACTCCCCTTCCACGCTCTCCGAAAGGCCTGAGGACAGGAGCGGGTGGAAAGACTTATCATATGGCCTTAGACAGTAATCCTTCTTATTTTCCAGAGAAGTATGTAAAGTATTATTTGAATTCCCTGAGACTAATGGCCTTCTGCTGGACGTGAAACTGCCAAGGATTTGCAATTGTTCACATTGTAAAGGAAATAATAGAATACCTCAAAAGTAAAGAAATTCTCTCTCCAAAAATAATTTTTCTATGGTATTTAGAAAAACAAACTCAAACCAGCTCATTATGGCTTCTCTGTCCTATTTTAGTCCTATTTTCAAATGCAGCATTGCTCCTCTAGTGATTTATTATACCAGTTACAGTCAGCTCTACATTGTGGTTAATTTTATCAGAATTTTCATCTTCTGTGCAGAAAAGGTGTTTGATATGTGTGATCACAGCAGCTGTGTTGTTATGGATTTCTTTAAGGGGCAAGGAACACTGCTACCAGGTACCCAATGGGGCACAATTCCACCATATGCAAGCCTCCAGGACCCCCTGAAAGCCAACAGCTTCCTCCATAAATGAGAACAAATGGTTTTTAAGCTACCAAACTAAACAGCTTCCACTGACTCCAGTGCCCTTTCCTTACTGAGAAAAAGATGACCTAATATCATAACTCTTTCCCCATTTCCAGCAGCACATTAGTAGGTTTCAGAAGCAAAGTTGCACACCAGACTGGGTAATGTTTTCGGCCAGGCTTAAGGAGTGTGGCTTTAGCAAAGCTGGCAGCAGAGTCCTCAGCTGCTTTCAGACTTCTCACCCTGTGCGAGGTCCCAGGACTCTGCTGCCACATGGCAGAACTCAATATTTTTAGCTGCTGGCTTCTGGCTCTCAGTTTTTGACCAGTAAATTATTAAAGCAATGTCCTCTGCTGCTGCTGGGGTTTTGCAAGTATTTTAGTGCACATTTCTGTTCCTGATAGTTGAAATAAAGGAGGCTTACATGGAAATGGTGAAGGTAAAACCAGCACCATCATCCATAGCACTTGGGATCCACCTGAGCTAAAGGTGTACCTGAGTACCCTTTGTGTACTTGATGGCCAACCTTCTTCTCTGTTTCACATTTCCCCTGCTTTAGCACTCCAGAAACCACCTGGCCATACAACATAAACCAAATGATTTTTTTTCAGCATTGTATGTGCTGCTGTCAGCTTGGTTTTCTCTGCAGGAACTTTGCTGTTGGACATGATGTAAGAGGTAGAACGAACAGGTATTTTCAGACGCCAGCTTGAGCTGGCAGTGCTGACAGGTTGAAAAATGAATGTTAGGGCTGTAAGCTAGGCACATTTGGAGCTGGGAGCGTCACAGAGAACATCTGCCTGGTCATTTTAAGCATGCCCCTGTTTTGTACTCCAAGCACACTTTGTGTGTCAAGTGCAGCAAAGGCTGATGTTTTACATTTTAAATCAAATTATTTCATATGTGATTCCTCCTAGGAATATAAAGGGCCACCACAACCAAAGAACACAGTGACACTGCTAAAATACTATGGACTGGCCTCAAGGCATGCTGAGTTCTGGAGTATCAAATTCAGATGTTTCTTTTGACAGGAAAGCAAGGAAAATTATCAAACAGTGAGCACTACACCCACATCAGCACAAGTGAGAGCTGCCACCCACCTCCCCTCTTCACGGGGAACTCATCAGACCTCTGCTATTGTGTATAAGTCACAGGTCAATCAAATAAATGCACTGTCTGCACCAAGTCCTGCACAGTCCTGGTCCTTCCCACCCAGAACAGAGACTGCAATGAAAACCAGCCACCGATGAAGCCCATCACCCAATATGCAGAGAGAACGAACATCACTCACCAGGTCAGCTTCACACTCTCTCTTGCAGGTGCTCTGTGCATCCACCCACAGGTTGGGGTTCATGTCATTCGGGCATATCCCAGCGTGGGAATACCGGATCGGAGGTAGAGCTCTCCCTTTCAGAGAGACCTCCAGAAGTAAGAGGATACTGCTCTTCCCCAGCAAGATCCACATCCACTGAGTGAACAGCATCAACAACATCTCAGAACTTCTCCAGGGCAATGGCAGTGACTCAGCTGGAGGTAGTTCTTGTTTCCTTTGGGTTGTTTTTTTGGGGGTTTTCTGTAAGCCTTAAATTTTCGAGGAACCCAAATGCACCTGACTTCTGTAAAATCTTCAGCAAGCTCCTTCACTGCCTCTGTTGATGGTGCAGTTTGGTCTGGACCTCATTGGATTAAAGGTCCAAGGAAGTTACCCCTTATTTTAAGAGAAACGCTAATAGCCTGAGCAGAGTTAGCTCTATTTATACCCTGCCTCTGTTAACAAGTCAGAAAAAGTAAACTTGATTTCTTTGACAGGCACACGCTTCCTATGTCCTGGTGGCAGTCAGACAGATTTGTTGCAAGAAAAAAAAGCTGGAAAGAGTTCAAAAGGCTGGAACTGGCACGGTGGGACCCCTGCATGTTTCTGAATGCAGGGAGGCCTTCTTAACCCCTTTAGACCTAAAGTACTTCCCTATGCTAAGAATGGCATTTACTTCTGAAAGAGTACTTGTCTAAGTGAGAGGGACCCATGGTCAGGGGATTTCCCCACAGCAAGGGGCTCCACAATCGCTTGCTAAAAGGAACAAGTAATAGGATTGAAGCAATTAAAGGTAGAATATCATATTTTAACACAGGAAGTAGGGAAGAAATAACTTATTTAAACTTAGGATCAACAAAGCAGTATGTCTTCATAACTTCTCCCAGGCCTCCTCTGGGCTTTTTTCTCCTCATTGGTGGGGATATTCCCAGGATGATGGTTTAATGCTGCCCTCCAACCCCACCAGCAAGATGTTAAAAGTGTCCCTGAATTCCTCCACATTTCCTGACAGCCAGATCCCATTGTACAGTGCATTGCTGACCCCTTTAACAACCACAACAAAAAAATAGTAGAAGTTCAACTCTATGGAAACCTGCATAAAGGAATGTACAGCATTTTTGCATTGAGGGGCGGGGGGGGGATGGAAATTCAGCCAGGCTGAGTTCCTTGTTCCCTGATTATTACAGCAAGGGACTGATCCTGCTCATGCTGAACACGTGCCAGAATCCGGAGACGAGTGGCAGAAGTCAGAGTCGCTCAGCACCTTCCAGGATTAAAGCCTCTAGGCTGAGTTCTGGGCTAATTTGGGTGGATCCTGTACAGTGCTCAGAGCCTCCTGGGAGGACCGGGTATGCTTGCATCCCACGTGGGGCTCAGCAGGGCTGGAGCAGCAGTGCTGTGCTTTGGGAGGAGTGAAGGTTCTGCCTTTTTCCTGTGCCCAGCACTGAGCAGCTGACAGACCCAGGTGCAAGCAACCCTTGCCTTAGGAAAGGTTTTCTGTTGGGTTTATTAAACCAGGATTTTTTTTCATGGCTGAATTTGGGCCTAATTGTCCCCTGAGTAATGGTGACTGCCACCCAGTACAACCAGCAGAGAACTGGGCCACCATGCCGGCAATGCCCTAGGCCATGGGGCTCCTGCGTCTCCCCTATGGCAAGGCAGCAGAGCACAGTGACCTGCTGCTGCTTCCCAAGGATCAAGGGAGAGCAACCTGGAGCTGAACTGCCCTCAGCTCTGGCATCTCTGTGGCAACGCAGGCTTATAAAAGAGTCTCTAGCAGTTTTGATTTGTGTGACCACGTTAATGACATGCACAGTGTTTGAATTTCATAGGACGTGCAGGGAGGTGTTGTCCAAATTAGCTATTTATAAGGAGAGAAGTCAACCACCAGGCAGCAATTTACAATTGATTTATTCTCTCTGAAACTTTAGAAACCTGCATGACACTTGTACAAAATGCAGCTCTGCGTAAAATGTTTTATTCAGTACTTGTTTACAAAGACAGACGCAGCACCCTGTGATGCCTAAAAAATCCAACCCAAAATGACACATTCCCAAGAGGTACTTAAAATTCTTACAGCTCTATTAACAACAAAATCACAAGTATTAGTGGTTCTATTGACTAAATAAAGACATTTTATATTGTAAAACTGACTACAAGTAAGCTCTGAAACCAGCTCTATGTGGGCCCAAACAATGCAGTGTCCTGGAGGAGTTGCTGTGATGACCCCAACAGCCACTGTACATGAAGGGGACTTGCCCTTAGTCCATGGCATTGCCAGCACATAGTCATAGATATAATTTTCCCCCACTATCTTGAGTATTTTCAGGCTGTTTTACCTCCTTACCTGTGGGGCTAGAGGAAAGGCGCTGGTGGGTTCACAGTGCTCTTGCAGCCTCCATCTTCTCTCCTAGTGCCAGAAAGCCATCTCCTTGCAATCTTTGGTCATGCTGAGTGAGAGACTCACTCACCCTAGGTGGGACTCCTTTCCAAGGAGCTAGAAATAACACCATCTTATTTTTTTTACCCCCTCCCAGACCAAGGATCTCTCACCCAGAGGCACATTTCAGCTGTGGAGGAGCAGACTGGGACACTGGTTTGACACTGGTTTGTGTCAGACAGGTGGAGCAGGCTCCTGCTTTACTATGTCCTTCTCCATCCAGAGGGATATTCTCCAGGGACAGGCAAGTCCCACCCCAGCTTTCTTCTCCCAGGTACCATGGTTAGTGCATGATGGCCAGGATTGTGGAGCTCAGCAGGTTAATGGGTCCGGCTGAAGGAGCAGTTGCACAGAACATGCAGCTCAGCCAATGTAATTGTGTCCCTATTGCAGGCCATTGGGTCGTTCAAGGAAGGACCATTTGAATGGCTTTATTTGATGTGTTGTCGCCCCAAATGCTGGGCCAGTGATTGGCACAGCAGAGAGGGGCAAGGATGTCCCACAGAAGCTAGGGAAAAAGAAGAAAGAAATTATCATTAATGACACAATGGTTTGTTGGGTCACTGTACTGACATTATAAAGGAGGCACAGGAAACCTGTTAACATGAGAAACCATGCTTTCAGCAAAACCTTTGCATAGGAAGCCTTTTATGGAATTGAATCGTGGCCTAATCCAACGGAAACCAGATAGACAGTCTGCCCCTCTGCTGTGCTCAAGGAACAGGGAGTGCTCAACCCCACAAAAGATCAGACCCTTGGCCGCTTGAACACAGCTGGGACAGGGAGGAAAACAGCACCATAAATCTCCCTGTGAATGTGGGCAGGCAGCTCCTGAGGTCAGAGGAGGCAGTGAGAACTCTGAGTAACCCTTGACAGCTGCCCCATCCCTTCCAGGGCATCCTAGACATGCTGTTATCCAAGCTAAGGAGCACATCCAGGAGGGAATACCACTATGCAGACTCCCCAGGGTTGGCTTGGGGACAACAGGGACCCTGGTTGTCCCAGCATGGACAACCAAGCTCTGCCTAATGCACTCAGCATCTCCTAGGTTTCACTGAGGGCTATTTTCTTACCTGGTTTAAATTAGTTTAACTCCACTGACCGCAATGTGTCTAACTGGGTACTCCAGAGCAACACCAACTAACGCCAGCTGTGAATCCAGGTCTTTGTCAAGGTCCCTGGGCACAGTTTTCCTGTTCTTTATTATTTATAAAGCATTATGCACTTTTTCTTTCATATAAGAAATAAAATAATCCTTATTCTCTATTTCTATGAATGAATCTATTATGAACACCAAAGTTATGGCTTATCTTGTCTCATCCATGTCAGATGGTGATGTGATAAAGAACTTCCCAAATAAGTTCAAGCCTTGGAAACAACCCCACTAGTGCCCTGAAATCCTCCTTTCTGAGCAAGGTGTTGATCTGGGTCTATTGGATTGGGAGCTGGGATGAGCTTTCTCTGGATCTCAGATGGACAAACCAGGTCCCTGGTAGCACAAAGCAACATCCCACATCTGCTTCCAGCAGCAGGGACATGCAGTCTCTGGCCAGCCTGCACTCCACATTACACCACAGCCCTGAAAAGCCTTCCAAGGGTACACAGGGTGCTGGTTAGGGCTGTTGATCTAGAATTGGCTTAACTGTTGCTTGTTTTTGTAAATGGTCATTTCTTTGCCCTTTTTCTTATTCTTGCCAAGTTCCTATGGAATGTCCCTGCCCTTCTCAGCTGCCCCAGGTGTTCACCTAAGTGCCTGATGTTACTCCTTCTAATCAAGGAAAGTAACTTAGACTTTGAGGAGGGAAACAGGATCCTCTGATGCACAGGAAAGTAGAATTGTGTTGGTTTTTCTCTTAGATCACTGCTAAAGTTGGGGCAAACATTTGATTGTATTTGTTAGGCAAAGTGAGCAGTGCTCACCAGAGTTCCTCAGCAGAGAAAGCGTTGATCTGCAGGATCCACTGTGCAGGGCTCTTGGCAGGAGCTGTTGCCCTGCGATGTCAAACCTCCATCTTCTGCTGATCTCTGCCTCGGCACAGGGCCCCTTCCCCTCTCGTGCTGCCTGGGCCTGGTGCCACTCGCAGCTAGTTCTGCCAACACAAACACAAACCACTCCTTCTCCAGGCATGGCTCTGATTCATCGCTGCCAGGTGGTAGCTCACTGCCTACAGCATCAAGAGCCCCAGTACGAAGGCTCATGGCTGGAGTGGGCACTCCTCTGTGCTGGGTACAAGCTGCACCCACAGTTGGGAGAGGCAAGCCTTAGGCTTGCAGGTTGGACCTGCATGCTACTGCTGAGCCTCTTGTGCCTCCAAGCTTAGCTTAAAGCAAAGATGATGGTCCTCGAGGCCTCCTTCCTCCTCCATACAGGGCAGCAGGACCCAATGTTAACTCACAGCACTGCCCAGACCAGTGACCCACCCCTTCTTCCAAACAGGGCACTGAAACCTGCCCTGCTTGCAGGGACCCCAATCACACAGGCAGCCTCAAGGACATGGTCTTCTTCAGCCCCACTGGCACGATCTTCTTCAGCCCCACCATTGTCACTCATACTTCTTAGGTGGCTCTTTATCCATACACACATGAAAACATAATGATCTCTGTCCCATATAGGGAGTGATGATGGTCCAGCTTGCATGTAAAGCTTATTGCACTTAAAGCTGATAGCCAGACATTTGCCAGGGAACATTGCTGCCAGATCCCTTTGGAGCACAGCTGCGAACTGCTTTCCTCAAGCAGTAATGTTGCCTCCAAACCCCACAAAAATCTAGATGATACCTCAGGACCTCGACTTTAGCTTGCTTTGGCCTGCCAGGGGCCAAATCCCCTCTGAGCAATGCCCTGCTCCCATAGACCTGGGGTGGGACCAGCTCTGGGGCTGGCCAGGAAGCCCAGCCTGGATGACTTTCCATTACCATGAGGCTGGCTATGGGAGCAGGATTTTTGGCACCATGTGATGCACCTCTGAACATCAAAGCAAAGGCACAATCTGTGCTGGCCATGGGCTTTAGAAAAACACACACACAAGCTGGGGCAGACCTGGGCTGAACGTATGCAATGGCAATATGGTGATTGGGTTCTATTTTCAGGGTTGTTTGTATGCATAATTAGCACTGGAAGCATATTTCAGTTTCCCCCTAGTTAAGGTTTTTGTCGTTCCCTGTAAGCTCCCATAACTAACACATGCTAGTTTTGACTTCCAAAATCACCCGTCTGAGCAGATAAGGACTTGTGTGGACAGGCTCAGGGAACCCAGGGCACAGTCAGAGCAGCGATGGCTCACTGAGATGAGCTGCTGCTTATGTGCAGTCTGCCTCATGCACAGATGCTCAGTAAGCACAAGTTAATGTAGTTAGACAAAAGAGCTCAGTTTGAGGGGATAAAATCAATAATGTCAGGGAGTTTATTGCAGGGTTATGGGCCACCTGCTAGAACGCAGCATCAGGGCTGCGTTAGGCTGTGTCTCGGCGAGAGCTGATGGCACTGCTCTCAGAAAAGGCTAGCGCCAGAGTTATTATTTGATGCCTCGGCAGATGGCTTCTGCTCAGGGGTTTTATCTTTGAGTGCAGACATACGACTAATCACCATTTGCGTTCTCCTTCACTGGTAACGTAAGCTGGGCAGGAAGCAATTGCCAGTTTGATGATGGTTCATTACTGCTAGGTTTATTCTGTCTGAAACAGCACAGCAAGAGGCAAAGAGGGTACAAAGGAAGATAATCAAACAGTTATCAGTGAGATATAGGGAAAAACTGGGCTCAGTGGCTTCTCTTTCCCAGGCCCATCTCCTTCTCCCCCTCTTTCGGAAGCAAAGCCTTAGGTATCCCATAGATGATTCAGGGAGGCCATGGAGTTGGTGTCTTCGGATTGCCAAGATTGTAAAGATCACATGTTGGGAATGAGATCATCCTGCCTTGGAGCAGGAGGGTCCAAGTTTCTTCCCAAAGTCCCTTCCCACCCTGTTCTCCATCACCTTCAATGTTGAGCAGGACCTTCTTCATCAGATAAACTTTGAGTTGGGGAAATCTGAGATCTGTAATGCAACCTGGAAAGCCAAGAAACAGCAACCACAGCCTCAGTGGCACCACTGCAGGGCCAGCACTGTCCACATCAGGCCCTCTCAGTTACCTACTTGCATGGGGTACAGGCTGGACAAAGGGGACTGTCACTTGCTGAACCTGGGGAAACCCATAGTGCGCAGATTCATAGCTGCAGCAGAGGGGCTTGAGCACCTCACTTTGCTGCAGGTTTTAGTAACTACTGGTTAGTTTCACGGCTTGAATGAAGACATTTTACCAAACTGGAACCAAATCCATGGTGTGCAAATGGAGATGTTCCCATGTCTTGCAGCAATGCGTGGCTGTTTAAGCTATAGCATGAAAATCTGTGTTGAATTGGTACACTTTATGGTGTTTATGATTTTTAGATCTTCTGCTTGGTTCCATCTCGTTTTAAATGAAAGGTCAGAATAAAAGTGAGGTGTGGACATGGCACATGCTCAGGCTGAGTGCTCAGCACATCCTTCCCAAAACCAGTGATCTTTCTCTAGGAACGTGAGTTAATTTAGTTCCACATGTAGGAGGCTAATGAATATTATTAAACCCACTGCACAGATTCACTCCAGTCTGCAAATGACCCTAATTTAACCTCCCTTATTTACTTTTAGGAATTTAAAGCTGGGAGGAAATCACTTGCTGAGTATCACACAGCAACAGCCATGAAAGGCTGAGTCTCAGATCCTGCTTCCACCCCACAGGAACCATTTGCTTGTCAAAAAGCTAATTCAATATAGGAATGTCACGTTGCTTTTGTTTGTGATGTGAATCAACTTATATAAACTGTAAAGTTTTAACCTGCCATGCTACATTAATTTAACACACTCACACAGGGCCTTTCTGAAAACTAAAGAGTTCCTCCTGGTTTGTATTGTTAGCCTTAAATCCCTGTGACTCCAGCATGAAGGTACCATCTCACCATCACTTTGAGCTGATCCTTTTAGAAAGGTTATGAACCTTTCAGTGCATGAGGTCTGAGCTGAGAGTTTGTAAGGTGACCTGAAACTGCTGCAGATTTGCCTGGTTTTGTGCTTCACTGTGAGAGTTTACCAAACCGCTGAATCTGTTGGAGATCGGAAGACTTCATGGCTGGGAGCCTCTCAGGAGATGCAGAGCAGCTCCCAGAAACTGGGCTTTTCATCAGGCAATAAGCATTGGCTTCTCCAGACAACCTGGAAGTCCCAGAGCTCCTCTGAGGGTTTGGTATCCAAAACTTCACTGTAAACAATAATTAATTTTCACAAAATGGAACTATTTCCATTTCTGCAAATGTAATGAAATCCTTTTAGCGTCAATTCTGTCTTCTTGGAATTTAAATCTAAATTAGGACAAAACTCTCTTTAACTGAGAGTTATTGCCTTCATTTGGCTTTACTGGCTGTTCATGATCCTGGCTGCCACACAGCCTGTCCTATAGCCATGATCAGTGTCACCTCTCCCAGAGGCCATCCCCTGCCCGGTCAGCTGAGTATATTAGAAACCTTTCCAAGAGGTGAACAATTTTGTTGCATCTTGCCCTGTGCACCAGAAGTAAGACATCATATGCTCAGCATTGCTTCACCCAGATGACAGCCATCAGAAACAGTAAATCTCTTCTGGCCCACGGACACCATTACCTAAAAAGCCCAAAAGAGACCAAGTGCAGATCTGGTATAAAAAGGGTGCTCCTTTCCCAGCATTCATTGGGCAGCAGATATGAACCCTAGCTGGAGGTGCAGGTGATGCTCCAAAGCAGTGACAATTGCCATCCATTGATCTTTAGAGTAGCAGTCAACCCTACCTGCCCTTGCCAGGAGACGCTGGCCTGCATTTAGTGGCTTTCTCTCATTGTTTCTTATTTTTGTTTCTGATTTCAGGTAATTCTACGTACATTTTTGTTCTGCTCTTTTATTGTTTCCAGTAGGAAGAGTCCACCTGCAGCCCACACGGTAGCAGGGTTCCCTCAGATGCTGCACTTTGTTTTCCACAGCAGGTTTGAAGATAACCAGTCTCTGGCTGCCAATGCAATGGTGGCTGGTGGAGCAATTGTAGGCAGTGCTGGAGAGACTCATGTGGTTTAATCATTATAATTTTCCTGTGCCTCTAGGGCCTGCATGTTGGGGTCATAGCGTTACCTAACCAATTGCTGGGATTGTGTTTTAATGACAGAGGCAGCAGGCTGCCTTTGAGCAGGGAGCTACAAAGGAGTTAGAGCATCAAGCGTTTCAAACACGCTCAGTAATGGCCTGAATTTTCTGCAATTGAAGTCAATGGTAAATATTCTGCTGACTTCAAAGGGAAGCAGAGTGAGGTTACAGCCAAACACTCTTGGAAATCCCACCCAGTGCTTGATTTCTCTTGACCTGAAGGCCAGTTCAGTCAGCTCTGCTTCCACAAAGGAGCTTTCAGGAGTCCTGTAAGAGCTGCTGGAGTGATTTTAGCCCTGGGTTCACATGGTAGCAGCATGTGAATTGTGTCAAATCTGGAGGACAATTCAGCCCTCCCAGGTTCTGATTTGTCTTCTGTAGATGTCTGTCTGGCATTGCTCCTGCTCCCTCCTCACTGACTGTGGGGAAGTTTAGGGCAATGGGATTCCTAATTAGGTACTTCAGTCTGTTGGGCTGAACTCCTGCAGTAAGACAGGAGGATTTGAGGTAACCTCACCACACCTTTGGCTTTGCCGTGCATCAGCCATGAGAACAAGCTGGACTACGTGCCTGGAAAATCTTCACATCATTTCTGTAAGACGATGGCATGAGCTGTGATTTTGCCTCTCCCCATCACACAGAAAATGATCTTGAATTTGTCTTTTGTGCTTCCTCTTTCATAAATTTACACATTTTTCTTTTGTGTTTCTGTAACACTATGGTGATAAAAGTTCTGTGCAGGGTGGAAAATCAGACTCTTCCATACACTCCCAAACATTTCCATAAACTAATTTCCTTTAAAATCAACTAGATCTGTCAATAGGGAATTGCTATCTACACAAGACACATTCCTATTTCTGTCACTGACTCACTCTGTGAGCCCAGACCACTTATTCCTTCTATGCCACAGCTTCCACCTCTCTGAAGGAGACTATAAAGCTCACAAGTGGGTCAAGTGACATCAGTTTGTCTTTTAAATCCTTACTTCTTGCCATTGTCACAGAAGTGAAGTGTGAGCGTGAGGTGTGACTTGCTGCAACTCCAAAACTGTCTGAAAAGGAAATGATGAAGGCAAAGTTGTATCTACAGACATTTGTTTGCACGTCTTAAGCTGCAGCTTAAGCACAACCCTTCCCAGCTCTCACACACACACTCTTTTTTAACTTGGTCACAGCTAGAAACCTAATACTGTTTCAGAACATATACTTTGTTTCTACTTTCTCAGCGCCATCTCAATTTCTTTGAGGAATCTGGCATGCCAATGGCCACAGAAAACCAGGTTAGTGCACAGTAGAGGCTTTCATGACCACTAATCTTGATGGCAAAATTATTTGAACAAACACTTCTTGTGTCACCAATATATATTATGTAAAACCTTGTGACTTTGATTATGTGTCTATAATACAGATTAGTCTGTTTGGGTGTTTGGTGCTGACCTCCAATAAGCTCCTAAAGTATTAGCAAGAATTTGCAAGTGGCAGGCAGGCAGAGGTGCTGTTCTGCCTAATCCCATTCTCAAAACTCTGGCTATATATGTCTGAACAGTTTCTGTCGCTTTCCTCGAGGCACTAGCTTCCAACAGCCTTTGTGGTTGTCTCCACTGCATTGATGTATCACAAATGTTGGAAGATTTAACTAACCTTATGGATTAGAGCCAGGAAGACAGTGAGAACAAATTTAGAAAAGGAGGCAGAGAATGTACGAGCTGGGAGGTGATGCTGTCAATCTCCATGGAGACCTCTTTAGTTACAGCTTTGCTAATTGTTGAATTTGCTAACTGTTGAATTGTAGGGCCTCTGGTTGAAAGCCCATCCAAGTCCATGGAGAGCTTCTAATTGACTGGCCACATCTCAGGACCATGAAGAGTGCACAGGGTATAGCCCCTACATATAACCAGTTATACATTTGCACTTGTGGCTTTCTCCTTGAGGGCCAAAACACAACCTAAGGAGAATCCAGACACCGTAATCTCCTCTTCTTCTAAAGAATAAAAGCCCTGCAGAAACAAACATAGATCTTGTCTTAGCAAAACAATTTTTTTCTTAGGCATGTAGGTGAACCACCTCCATCATCTTGTTAACAGCATGTGCACCTTCCACAGGAGTCAGCTCTTGCAGTAGAAGAACTGGGAGAAGGTCCACAGAAGCCTTTTGGTTCTGAATGTCTAGATGGGACGTGACCCTGTAGCAGTTGGGCAGCAGCACACATTTGCCTCATGTCCGCAGGATAAGCCTGTTCTATGGTTTGGGAGTGCATAGTGAGGGACCCTACCCACAACCACAACACAAGCAACAGCACCCTCAGGGGAAGATGTTTGGATCCATGGCAGCTCAGGCTTGTCATTACTTGAAGCCAAACTGGCTCTAGGCACAAATCCACTGAACAATTTCCAGTTGTTATCAAAATCTATTGGACTTCTTAACCACGAGTCCCTGAGCTGATGTACCACCCACTTCAGGTTCCAGTTCTCTGACTTGTTTGTTCAGAAATTATTTATTTGTCCTACAGATAGGAATAATGTTAAATTAATGAGTGAAAGACAATCAGCTGCACCCCACACCAGATTTCTAATGGATGTGGTTGCCTCATCAGATCCTTCCTCTGTAAATAACCATTCCCCCAAACATCAGTGCCACCTTCCAACCCCCTCAGCAACTTTCACTCCATGCTGCAGGCATATGCACGCTTGTGTGCTCACACCAGCTGAAAAATCTCCTCCTGAGGCACTCAGCCTCCCCTTGAGCCTTTGCGGGATGCTCAGCAGAGCAGAAAATCCATGGGGTAGCTAGGTGCACTGCAATTCTTCAGAGATCCTCCAGGTGGCTAAGACCTGTCCTAAATCCCAGCCGTCTATACCACCGTCAGTGTGGCAATTCCTGCTTGGTGATATGGTGAAAAGAGACATGATTTAAGGTCAAAAGAAAGATGATTGGTAAGTTCCCTGCAACTTTACAACTCACTTAAAGGATTTATTTATCTTGTCAAAAACAGAGAAGCTAACGGTAGAGCCTAGCCACCCTGCCTGAGGCGCTCATCTTACCTGACACTAGACAGCTGGAAACTACTGTTTTCAAACCTCCTTATTGTTGGCTCCTTTGCCAGTAGGTAGAACACAATAGGCATATCCAGCGGATGAGTTCTCTCCATTATTCTTTGACACCTGTTCCAAGATGAGCTGAATCACCCTATGTGCTGCATGTTTCTTCCCATGGGCACAAAGAGAGCCTTGGCTGACACAGGCTCAGACTTGGTAACACGGAGCTTTGAATTTAAACTAATTCACCTACAAACTTCCACACGGTGACTTCCATGGGGTGAGCACAAACCCTGGTGTAATATAAACTGATTCTCCCATGTGACCTTGACTTCCTCCTCTGAAACTGTCTCCACATTCAAAGACACAGTGAAAGGCCCAAAGTTAGCAGTGTAAATAAGATTAAATCTAAATGAATGCTGGGCTTGGCTTTTAATTCATTCCATCTTTATTGTCCAGCAGTCCTAGCATTCCCCTGAGCCTTAATGTCATAATGGCTTTAAATCCCTCTCTCTCTGTGCATGCACATTAAATATAATGTTTAAGGTTTCTGACTATCCCTAAATCTTTTTTCTAATACTTCTGCACAACTGCAGGGTTGGCTGAAATTGCCAGAAACATTATTTTGGTGCATTGGGTGGGGACTGGATGTTTCAAATATGACTGTACAGCTGTATTACTGTGTAACTGGGAATGAAGCCTTTAAAAAGATGTTTAATGATAATTTTAAATTGCTGAGAACTTGGTTAAAGGAGTTGGGGAAAAAAACTGAAAAACAAAGGGAGTGAAAAACTTTATAAGCCTTAAAAAAAAAAAAGCAACAAACCAAAAAAACCCCATATAACCAAACAGGAGCAAAGAGCAAACTGAGAGATCATGGTTTCTCCAAAAAAGGACAAAAGAACCAATCCAGAGGTTCAGTCACAGCCAGAAGCTTGCAGAAAGGGAGACATTAGAATTAAACCAATAAAATATGGAAAACTTGCTCTGAGGACAAAGAATGGCCCAACTCTCCCTACGGTTACTCCAAGCAGCAGGAGGATGTCCAAGCATGTACCATTAAGTGCTGCCTCTGTGCTCCCAGCCATACCAAAGGCTGTCAGGGCTGTGCCCAAGGCTGGGGCATCTTAATTCCCACCTGGTGCTAGATGCAGAGGAAGCACTGAGCACCTGCAAATCACAAAGACAACAAAACAGCACTGATATGGGCTCCACAGACACACACTCTCTTGCTGTAGCTCAGAGCTCAGCATGTTCCTGCTGAAGGCCAAGGACATTCAGCAGGTGTATTTGGGGAGGCAAAGTGACTGCTGGCTTCTGCGCAGCCAAAGCATGAGCTCGCAGCACCGTGTGCGACTCCCAGCAGGTACAAAGGCAATGGCCAGCCCTGTGCCAGCACCTACCCCTATGCAGCCAGATCTGCACAGCCCCTGCTGCTCTGGGAGGAAGATGTGTGCCCTGTGCTGGTACAGGCACTCTGCAGCTTGCCATTCGTGGGCACAAACCCAGCTGCCCTATGGGAAAGGGGAGAGATGGAGCAGGGATAGGACATGTTCTTGGCTTTGCTCAGTCTTGGTGTGTGCAGCACTAGTGCCTGTACATTAGGAGGGGACAATGCATGCAGGAGAAGACTCATGGCAGCAGTGAGGAGTTTGGAGTCAAGGGAACTCGCTGCTAATCCTCTTCTGCACAGTCTTTATTGCAGGAGGAAATCTTAATGACGCCAGGGAGAAGCACATTGTGTAACTAAGCAATGGTGAGCCTGAGTTGCATTGAACAGGGCTTGGCACAGGCACGACAGAGTAGGATACTCATCCCGAGAGAGCGTGAGAGAGACCACCTCAGTGCATCGCCTGCCGGCTTCGAGTCCTTAAAAGCCCTGGTGTGGCCTTGGGAGAGGAGCTCAAGTCAAGGGGGGAAAAAAAAAAAGAAAAAGCTTCATAAATCCAAAGAAACCACCTCACTGCGCTTGCTGTTGAAACACTGCTTCGTGACCTTTTGCACTGCGCAGAGCTCTGAAATCCGCAGGATGAAAGCTGTATGGAGACACTATGGATGTGCCGAGACAAATTTAAAGGCATTGTACAATTCCAGCAAAAGCACAAAGCCACACTCGAGTTCCTCTTGCTTCTCCACCATGACATCTAGTGGCACAGTGCATAGTTACCCGTGTCTAGCGCCTCTGCTTCTGCTTTTAGGCTTCCTCCTGCACTCGTCTCCTGAACATTGTTCTGAGGGATGTCATGTATGACTTTGGAAAAGGCTTTTTTCCCCACTTTATCCTATTGTATTTTTCCAGAATTAACAAATTGGGATTTAAACCTTTGACAGTGTGCACATTTGGCTTCCTAGAACGTGTATCACCAGGTTTCCACACCTGTGTGTCTCAACATTCTTTTACAACTTTATGCCACAGATGCTGGGAAGAGACAAAAGTGATTGTGGGTTAAAAAGTGTGATCACTTAGACAGCCTTTACTGAAAAAGGAAGTGAGTTACAATAAAAAGATCAAGGTCCCAGCAGCATCCAGGTGAAGGCTGGGCTTCGACATCTCTGAGGTCTGAATTTTGCAGGTAAATCTTGTTTGCAAACCATTCTCTAAACCAAATTGTTTCTCATACAGTTGGTTGTGTCAAGCTGAGCAAAATTTTTGCTCGGACTTTTGCAGTCTGTTGCATGAGATCAACAGTAGATGACCTGGTGTTATGAAAATGCCACCAAGTCCCTGTGTAACCTTTGTCATGTTGCTTAAAAACGACACCACTGTTTGTGCCTGACCCTCCTGTGCTCCAAGGGTTGTTTTGGGGGATGCTGGGCTATGACTTAGAGAAACAGAAAGGTCCAGCCTGTGGGCCTCAGCCTCTTCGAGCTGAGTAGAAGGAAGATGATTGTTCCTCTTTTTCTGTATTTGAAGCTTCATTACATTGATAGATATTCTGGTACTGTTTGGATGGTAAATGCTGCAGGTATAGTCTACATATAACTGCCACCAGAGTTATCTATAGATAACTGAGCAAGTCTTTTGTTCTGTAATTTGGCTATGTAATTTAGGATAGTCGATCACTTGCACGTATTAAGGAAACTAAACATATGTTCTTAATCTTATGACGATCCTTTAAGTTGTCAGGAATGATTAGCTGAGGAAAGTCTAATGAGAAGCTTGTTGTCCTTGAAGTAAGACCATCCTGGAAAATGTGTAAACCACATGTAAAAGAACTGATAAACAGAATCCTGAAGTGAACTACCCTCATTATAATACTAAAAATCACACCCAGTAGTTGGAAGACCCCAGCCCAACCTAAGACCCTTCCCTGTGGAACCTGCACAGAAGGAGTGAGTGTTACAAAACTGCATGTAAATTACTAACCAACCAGTATTATGGGATGGATTTGTAGGAACTCACCAACTGATAAACTTGTGTGTAAATAAAGTTGTAGAAAATAACTGGGTGTCCTATCTTAGTGAAAAACCACCTAGCACCCAAATTTGCCCAAGTTTGTAGCATAGCACTATCTCACGTAATAAACCAGCCTCACACACTGTGACATCAGGAAGGATTCCACATTTGGGACAACCCCAGTGCCACGTTCTAAATTAAACAGTAGGCTAAAAATAATGTGGCTAGTAAGACAAGAGAGCAATGAAAAAAACAGGACAAGCCAAACAAACAAAACCGCCAAACAAAAAACCGCGCAAATTTCTATTTGATGGTAGACACTGATGCCAAAATAGAAACTCTTAAGTTAAAATAGAGCTCTCAACACCTGCCACAGTGGTTTAATTAAGAGCATGAGCAATGTACCAGGGAGCCAGGAGCTAGGAACCAGGAATGTCAGGGCTGGGGGTGCCCAGGGAAACCTTCGAAAGGCTTCCCTCCCAGCCCATTGTGTTTGAGCCCACGCTCGGTCCCAGCCCGGCCCCAGACCGTGGTGGCCTCACGGCTGGAAAGCAGGACCCAGACTAGGGAGGTTAAAGCCCCACAGAGGGCAAAGCCAGTGAGATGTGTCCTCGCCGGACAGGCGAGTTTGAATCACATCTCCCTCTTGCTCAGGAGCTGTCTCCCCTCAAGCCTCGGCACAGGGCTCGGGTGGAAAGAGACCTACAGGGGAAATGGTTCACGTTGGATGTTTTCACCTGCCTGGGGTCCTGCAGCCCTCAGGGTCGGTTCCCTTCCCGGCTGGTTTGCTCTGGCGCACAACAGCGGCCGCGGCTCACCCAGCGTGGTCTGACCCCGCCCCTGCCCCAGGCACAAGATGGCGGCGACCGTGAGGGTTCCCACTGGAGCGGAGGGTCGGGGCGGATAGGCCCCAGCGACGCGGGTCGTCGTGTCCCTTCGCCGCCTCTCCACCTCCCCACGGGCTCCGGCGGCTCCGCCGTGCTGGGGTAGGGCTGCACAGCAGCGGCCGCAGGGGGGCCGGGCCAGACTCTGCCTGGCGTCTGCCGGTCCCGGCTCCGACGATGAGCGGCGCAGCCGAAGCGCGGGAGCTGGAGGAGCGGCTGCGGGAGGCGGCGGCGCTGGGGGACGTGCAGGAGGTGCGGCGGCTGCTGGGCGCGGGGGCGGACATCAACTCCCGCAACGAGATCAACGGATGGTGAGGGGCGGTGGGGCCGGTGCGCGCGTCCTGCCGGGCGGGGCGAGCTACCAGATCGTGGAGGCAAGCCCTGAGCTCCCGTCGGGAGAAGGCTGGCGCTGCCCTTGGCGTGTGCGGGGTGTTGGGCAGGCGTGTGCGGGAGTCGGGGCTCCCAGCTTAGGCCTGGGCACACCCCGCTAGAGTTGGACGCAGCGCTTCTGTTTCTTAACTTTTGTGTTTACAAAGAAGGAAATGCTAATCTCGGGAGGCTTTGAGATTTACTGCTAAAGAGGATCACAGTCAGAGACCACTCTCCTTCCACCTGTGTGCTCCAGGACCTCTTCTAAAGTTGCTTATGTCATCTTCAGGACAGCCGTGCAGAGTCACTCCTTCGGCTGCAGCAAGGCCAAGGAGGGTCAGGCCTTGCCGAACTTACAGTAGACTTATAACTTTAAAGAAAGTGATGCAGTGAAGGAGACTTTATGCCTAGGTGTTGTCACTCTATGTGCAACTTGAGCTGAATCCAGACAGGCATGTGAGGAGAAGCTGGGGTGATGGGTTGGAGGCTGACAGCACAACTCTTCTGCTTCCTTCCCCTAGGACCTGTTTGCACTGGGCCTGTAAGCGGAACCATGCTCAGGTGGTGTCCTGCCTGCTGGGCGCTGGTGCTGATAAGCAGATCCTCACTGCTACAGGAGAGCTGGCAGCAGAGTTAACTTCGAAACCAGACATCCGGAAGATTTTGGGAGGTACCGTTCACATCTTAAAAGTCATCTAGAATTCTTAGTCTAAACACTAAAGCATTTCTAGTGCTTTTGTCTGAGGCAGTAGATGGGCAGAGCTTTGGCTAGGACTACTGTATCTCGTTAGATAACTCTGATTTGTAACTGTCATTTATACTTGGGCAAATATACTTGAGGATTTCAGGTAGGGAGGCTTTTTATTTTGAGCTTTGACATTGATTTTAACATCCTGTAGTCCTCAGTGAGGCAAGAATGTTATTTACTGCAGTACTTTCAATGAAGAAAAGAGTTGGCTTGGGTATGACATCAAGTAGTCACTTACCTGAAGAAATACTCAGTTTAATTTGTTGGCATGGGTTATAATTAACTATTTACAGCAGTGTTGTGAAAATCATAGTAAAGTGATATTTAGCGAAGAACTACCGGTGACACAGTTCCTTTGAAAAGGCTGGAATAATGCTGCTAGAAATGACATATTTTTCAATGGTTATTTTTCCCCACTTTGCCTTTAAAAAACACATTGCATAGTAGAATTTGTAGGTTTTTCTTTCATTTTACAGCTGCTTGTCTTCCAGGTGTTACATGCTTATGATACATTAGTATCATCCTTTGATTACCTCAGAATGTGATGTAGTTTTAAGACACAAAAGGCAAACTAACAATACTCAGAATGAGAAAGAGCTATCCAATAACATGGTGGAGTTCTCTCTCTCTCTCTCTCTCTCTCTCCCTCCATCCCTTACCCCCATTTTTGACCTTCATTAATAGAGGAAGAAACAGAATGTCAAGGGGTGAAGGATCTAAATTTTCCCGTTGTTACAAACTACTTGGCCAACCCGCCTTTCCCTTATGTTTACACTGAAGAAAGCATTCCAGACAGCTTGGCAGAATCCCAGGATGAAAGTGCTTCCATCTCTTCTGCTTCCCAGTGTGAAACTAGCCCATGTTCATCAGCAGCTCAAGCTGAAAGCATACACACATCTACATCACGCAATAGTGAGGAGGACTTTCCTGCACTGGACGCTGTCGACCCTTTGCCCATCCTGTCAGCAGCTATCACAGCACCCAGCAACAGCCCTGCAGCACCCCATGGCTCCACAACACCCAACAATGACCCCGTGGCACCCAACCACAGCTCTCTGGCACCCCCAGACCGCATAGCACCCAACAGTGACCCCATGGCACCAAACAGCAGCCTCACAGCACCCCATGGCCCCATGGCACCCAACAGTGGCCCCACAGCACCCCATGGCCCTGCTTACCAGCCAGCCTCACCCTGTGGCACAGCTCTGTTCTCGCCAGCAGCATCCCAACAGGCTGTCCCTCTGCACACCAATAGCTCACCCACCGGTCCTGCACCAGCATTCCAGCCCTTTTTCCTTACCGGAACTTTCCCATACAACATGCAAGGTAATGAAGCTTAATTTCCCATCCTTCTATTATATTCTTTTCCATGTTTTTGTTCCTGGGTGAAAGATGGAAGTTAAAGAATCATTTTCACTTGCAGACCCATGTGGAAGAGACAGAGATGTTGAATTCTTTGGCCAAAAGAACCTGATGCTGAATTTATGCCCCAAAAGGCGTAATGGAACTGCTCAGAGACGAGCTTTAGTCTTTAAGCAGCGAGGTATTTATATCAGGCAACGTTGGGGAACTCCTGGCTCGTGCCAAAGAGTTCCAAAAAGTCAGTGAAAAATCAGACTATTTATACAATTTGTACGAGAGATTACAACATCTTTACATGCATATTCATATTATTGCAACATCTAATTATAATATTCATAGCAGGTGGAGTTAGGGCAGAGTCAGGGGCGGAGTCTTTATTTTGGGGAGATTCTTGGTGGTACATCCTGTTACTTCCTCCTGAGGGGTCATGTTTTCGCTCTTCTTCCTCAGGTAAACTTTCAAACTTTCCTTGATTCTGCTGACTCCAATGTATATTTGGCAATAGTTTCTGGACTCCTGCCCCTTTCTTGCCTCTTATTTCTCCTTGTTCCTTTCCTATGTCTATTATGTTAGTGTGTTAGCATTTTCAGTGCTCTTTATCTTCCTGTGTTCTTACTTTATGTTCTTTGTGTCAGTATGTTAGCGTTCTTTGGCTAGTTATTGTTTTCTGCTAGTCCTTGAATCCTAGTTCTGTATCTCTTAGCCAAAAGCATGCATTCTAAGTTAACTCTTCAGGCCGTGCTCTGTTTCAAACCCAGAACTTTTTTCTGCTCTACTAAGTAAAATAACTATTATATTGTATTTTAAACATGGTAATACTTTGCAAACTGATGGAAAGATCAGTCCAAACAATGTAATAATTCAGTTTTTGCACTATATTGTGTGGCATCAAATGCATCTGTGGTAGTTTGGTAATTACTTTGGACTTTGTGACTGGATGGATCATTGGATGGATCCTTGAAACATGGCTCCCTCTCCGTTTGCTGCTGTTCAAATGGAAGCTTTCATTAACTGCACAGTATTTCTCAGTGAGGTAGTAAGTATTGTATTTTAAAACCTGAATTCAAAATGTAATGGTAAATGCTTTAGTCTTAGGTTTGTGTTGGAATGGAGTTTTAGGGGGGGAAACCCCCCCACTTTTAATTTTTTTTTTTCATTCAGAACTTGTGCTAAAGGTGAGAGTCCAGAACCTGAGAGATGATGACTTCATTGAAATTGAACTGGACAGACAAGAACTGACTTATCAAGATCTGCTCCGAGTGAGTTGCTGTGAATTGGGCATTAATCCAGAACATGTAGAGAAGATCAGAAAATTACCTAATACACTAGTAAGAAAGGTAAGAATAGAAATCACAGATTAATTTGACTTTGCACCTCACAGACATCAGATATGGCATTTTTGAAGAAGATTGGCTTTCTGTTAAAGAACAAACCCCAACAAACTCATAAATTCAAAAGGATGTTGGACTTTTCTTAAACATTCATTATAACTTACTTTAAAATATTCCTGTCAAAATAGGCAAACCATTTCAGCTCCTAAAGCATGCGAAACTATTACAGCTTGACTTTTAAGATTTAATAGGAACAGTGCATTAATGTGCTTCCATTGTAATTGCCAGGTACTGCTTCACTGTGTGCCTGCCTAAAAAGAAAAACAGTAAGGGAAGAAAAAAACCCATAAAGTGACATGTGGGTAATTTAAAGGATATGCTGCTAGCAAATGAGCATGCTCTGCTGTTCCAAAAATATCTGCTCTGGGGGTCTGTAAATGAATGCATTTAGCTGCATATCTTAGTTAAGTGACATGCGCAAACACGATTAATCAAGTCATAATGAGGTTCCAGAAGGAAAAAAGTTCACTTCAAGGAGGGGAAAAAAAAACCCAAACAACAAAACCAAACACAAAACAAAACCAAACATGCTTCAAAAGTCATTGTGTACTGGTGAGAATTTTTTCTTTCATTATTTATTCCTGTCATTGGGTGTGACCTCCCTGGAATTTTAGTTTTTGCTTCCTTTAGCTATTATTATAGAGACCCAGATATGTTTAGAAGTGACGTGTATAGCTCTGTCTGTTCTTTAAAAGGACAAGGATGTTGCCAGACTTCAGGACTTCCAAGAGCTGGAATTAGTTCTTGTAAAAAGCAACAGCTCTCCGTTCAGAAATGCTGCAGCTCTGACAGAGAGACCAAGCTACAACAGCAGAGCATCCAGACTGACTTACTGACTCCTCTAGATACACCTAGAGTGTGAAAAACTGCTGGTTATGTGCTGCTGCCTTTTGAAGGCAGGGAATTTAAGCGTGTGTAAAACCTTAAATTATTATTAGGGTTACTATTTTAACTAAAACAGTTTATCTTTTCTACTTAATATCCCCTTTGTTTTGTTTTTTTTTTTCACTTTATACTGTATTCAGCTAAGGGATACCTCATTTGTCTACTAAAATCACATGCTTCCAGTGTATTTCAGTGAAGTTTGTTGGTTGTATTTGGCAAGAGGGCAGGAAAGACTTAATTCTAGGTACAAAAAGCACACTGAGTACTTGCCCCTCTTGGGGCAAGTAAGACTCATGGAGAAGAGACTCAGGAAATTGTGTATGTATATATATTTTTAATTTCCCAGTTAAGTTAAATGTCAGAGGGTATTTGGCACACAATGAACAGTAAAAATATAAAATTTGCCAAGTCCTTAATCTCTTGCCCTTTCATAAAGGCATTGGCTTGCCTGCTGAGGACAGAGATATTTAATGCTCTGAATTGACAAGAATAATTTTCATTGGGCTGAAAATAAGTGGAGTAAGTGTCCCCATTTAAATATTTGTTTCCCTCTCATATGAGAATATTGTAACTTAGGTGATGGCATCCCGCCCNTCTCTTAATTCAGGAGCTTTTAAGTTGTGCCCTTTCAGAAGAAAGCCCTTTTCTATCAGGAGCTAGGGACAGCAGTCACAAATCTGACACCATGTTTCATTTATTTTCCCAACAATGTGAGGAGATTCTGGATTACTCACAGCACAGGTCACTACTGTTAAATCAGGTGATGCCTTTTTGGCCCACCCTCACAGAGTTACAGGTGTGTAGTTAGTTCTGCTGTGTGAGGAGCAGAAGCACAACAGCATACTCCTGAGGTATCACAATGTATCTGCAGGTAACCTGCACTGGGAGTATACAGGTTATTGACTTGCTCACAGTGTAACTTCATGTGTTGCACAGTCTACTGTCATGTTTAGGTAGTGCCCAGAGAACTGAATGCCTCCAGGTACTTTAAGCTGAATTTTTTTACTTTGGGAGGGGCGGAGAGAGGAGAGGAGAAGGGCAACAACCCTGGACTCTGGTAAAGCTGCAGTCTGCTCAAATTCCATTTAAGCAAATTGGTATTGAATACAACAATCTGTGTTTTTACGAATGGCAAAAGTCAGCATTAAAACACACCCTGAAATCACTCCCTTTCAGGCCAAACAAGGTATTTACCTTGTGGCATTGCTGGAGCATTAATAGCATGAAGCTCTTCCTCTTCATGTCATGCTCTGTGAAGTTACAATTTAGGAGGCTTTTTGTCCTCTGGTGATGACTTTTGCACCAAAAAAACCTTAACTGGGTATTGTGGTGGGTGAAGGGGTGAGGGATTTTTTTCTGGACATGCACTGCTGGGTTTTCTTTCCCCTCCCAATAGCATTGATTTTCCTTCTCCCTGCTGCACTAGAAGAGTTTATGCGCAGCTTCTGGTGTTTGTTGTTGATCTGGACTGGGGTGTTGACACTGAGCCTGTAAATGGTACAATCAGCATGTTCTTGGAGGAGCAGTGTGGCTGACCCTGCCTCCTGCAGCACAGTTCCTTTGGCCTCCCAGGGTCTCCTCCAAGCCAGGCCAGAACATAAGCCCTTCTGCCAGCAGAGCAGAGACCGGACTCAGGGTTCAAGATTTCACCAAGTCACTTGAGCTTAAAATTCTTGCTTAGTGCATTCAAACTAATTATCATCCTTTCCAACTTGCTCCATTTCCATCCTACCACATAAATTCTGGTAACTCCGGCGCTCATTCCTGGCCCATCCCTCTTCAGGAGCTGGGAAGCTTCAAAGCTTGATTCAGATCCTGGTGAGTTCTGTGACACAGTATTAAGTAGATTTCCTAACTATAGCTCCTCCTGCTTTGCTTTTCTTGTAGGACAGAAAAGCATTTTTTATTTTAACAACTCCACTTCTTTTCAACACAGCTTGGAGGCTAGTTCAGAGTATGTGCAATAACTGTTTGAAAAACGATAGTTGAAATGGCTGAAAACTAGGAGTATCCAGTTTCATTTCCTTTGTTTAGGAAAACAGTATAAAGACTGGCTCCACTAATTACTGAACATTCAGCTCTAGAAGCAGCTGGTTTAAAAAAGCTTTATTTGCTCTAGTTTCCACCACAAATAAGTAACTTTAGTCTTACCACATTAAAACTTTAATCGTCTTGTGACTGTAAAACAGTGAGTCTATGCATTCAGAGAAATATTTTTGTATGTTTCATGCAGTTTGATAAACTCTAAGGCACAATAGTTAACTGGTTTTTTTTTCTTTGAACAATAAACTGTTGGTATGACAACTAAAACTAAGTTTACAAATCTTACAGTTCTTCTGAGGACAGCTTTTGTTTGCATTACAGACTTGTACTGAACTGACATTGCCACTCTTCACTTATATTAAAGTATCGGTTGTTTAAAGTACCCAGATCTCTTCCTTTGTCAGAGGGTGTTGGGGATGATACACAGCACTCTAGAGGGGGCACGATGGTCTTAAAATTTTAACACAACTTTGAAAAAATCATGAACCAGTACCTCATTTTATCACATGTCCCTGTGCAAAATCAGGATGGAAAGGCCAGTCCTGTAACAAGTATGTGCAATGTAAGGTGAAAGGCACAAGGCATAGAGTTGTAATTAATACTCACTGCAAATACAAGGCAGTCTCAGGGTTGAGCTCAGGCAGGTGCATCTTTCTGATAAGTCGTAACTGCTTTACAAAGGCTTATGGTCTACATTTTCACTGAGATTTCTGTAATTTCTTAACCAACTGCAGCATAAGCCACACTTTCAAAGGGACACAGAATCCAAACAGTTGTCCAACTGCTGAAAAAGCAAGCTTGAAATGAAATATTGATGGTACCAAAAAAACCCAAGCCCCACCAACACCACAGAATAACTAAGCATTCAAATTAATGGACTAAGCTTGAAGACATGAGTAGATTTATTAGGAAAGAAACTTCTTTAATATTAAATGTTCAAAGACACAGACAGTCGAATTTGTAACAGAAATTCAAAGATACTTTATTTCCATTTCTTGTATACCAAGAAGCTAGGAATAGCTTAGTTGTAAAAATGGGATTTGTTTTAGTTCGATTCACACAAATACTAAACGTTTATTCTTGTGTTTTAAAGTCCAAGAATGAAAACTTGCAATTAAACACTGAGCAAGCCATGTGTTCAGGTTATGTTGGTTTCTTATCTTAAAAAGTCTTAAAGAAAAAAAAGGATACAGGACTTATATTCTCAGTAGCATATGTGCTATTATCAACACATCTTTCTGAACTCTGGGAGGAAACACCAGTCCTGAATTAAATTTTATAAAAAAAAAATAATTCTAACTCAACTTTATCATTTTCTACGCCACTACAGCTTTCTTTCACCTCATTTTAAAGCAGATCTTCAGTTTAAGCTGTCTTCCGCTGTCTTCGCAGACTCTTCATGTAGTAGTCCTACAATGCAAAATTTTGGGAAAACAGACAATTAGACAGCGTTAAGAGCATTTAGTTTAGCATTCCTATATACTGGCCCAGTTGTTAGCTGTCATCTTAACTCTACAGGAATGTCAACATAGAACATGACTGGCTTTAGAAGCAGTAACGTAGCATTACCAGTTTAATAATCAACACTAAGTCTTTAAGAGTTCCTAGCGTAAGTAATAAAATTACAGTAACAAATTATGTTGCAAGAAGCTCATTTATCAGCTGTACTCTCCCTTGTTAGTTCCTAATTTCAGGAATACAACTAAAGACCTTCTGCAAGAGTAAGAAAGCTATGTCAAGAGTGGGGAAAAAACTTCAAAGTTTTCCTTTCAATACAGTATTTGCATTTCCTATTGTTTAACTGTTTCACTTCCAACAAACAGTTTCTCAGCATACATTCCTGCCATGAACATTGTAAACATCTGGTGGCATCTGTCTCTGTATTTACATTTGCCTTAGAAGTCTGTTACCAGCCATTCCACTTCTCTGTGCTATGGCTGTCGGCAAAGTCTCCTACACAGTAGGAAATATTAAACACATACCTCTTAAAGACTTCAATTGCATTGAAAGTAACAAGGCGATTATTATGTAGTGTTTATTGCATTTTAAACTCTTTAAAGATATCTAATTCTGGGCAGCACTGCATCCCTACACACAGTTGAAAGAAAATTCCATTCTGTTAACATCAGATTTACAGTATTCACACAATACACAAAAAGTCCTTTTCACTATCTTGAAAATCAAAAACACAACAGTAAGCTTAAAGATTACAGGCAACAGCATTCAAACATGGATGTGGGTAGAGAAAGGAGTACCTGGCATGAGTACCTGCTTAGTTTGACTGAATCCTTGATTTTTAATTTGGCTTTTCATGGGCCGCTCACAACACCAACGCTGTGTGAGGTATGGTAGTCAGCTGCAATAATTCATAAACCCTACACTTCCATCAATCCAATGCTACTGGCTCTCGAGTTACAGAACAAACTGCATTAGAATGCAAGGCAATAAAGCAAAAAAACTAGAAACATCCTTGACAAAGAAATACTAGCAGTTTATATGAAAACAAAGTAGTCCAACATGTGCCTCAAATATTAAGTATTAAAGCAAAAGTTTCTGCTGATGTACCAACACAATATGGACTTAAATACAAAAACAGTTCAACTTTTAAAAAAACGATAACAAAATCCCTAAAAATAAAAAAGGATAATTAATTTTTTCTATTGGTGACTATATTACAAATATGTCCCAAAGAGGCACACTAACGGGGGCACGAGTCTGCTACAAAAGAGCTGAGACAAAACAATGTACCTCAAAATGTTTTGCAGGACTACACTGTCTTTTCCTTCAGAAGGTGCTTTAGTATGTCTTCTTACTTGGCTTAGTTCCATCTTCATCTGTGCATACTTACGCTGCACTGTTAAACAGTAACAAAAAGCCCTAATCAAAGTTTGAAATAATGCACTTACCTCTGTCCGATCTGAGGTCATATCAGATCAGTTTTAATTGGACTGAGTGTCACCTTCAGATTTAATGTCTTCACTGGTCCCATTGACCTCATTCTTAGTATCACTCTCCTTCGAGTCTGTATTTGTGTCTTCACTCTGTTTTTCTCGACTACTGGACTTCATACTACTTTTTTTATCATCAGATCCCCTCTTTTCTGCCATGAAAGAAGACATTGACCATGGATTTCAAAGTAAAAACAAACATTGCACATGTGAGATATACACTGCATACAAACTGGGATATAATTACTTTCTATAGCAGTAACAGCAATACTCAAAAAGTGACACAAACAGGCTTCAGACTACCATGCTGGAATGGAGAGGGTACAAAAAAAGGGTCCGAGGGGACAGTAGAGGGTGGGGAGAAAAGGCAAAAGGACAGACATCCTAACAGAGGCAGCTGCTTAGCTGTCTGCTGAATATACAAACTGGGGAGAAAGAGGCAGTCAAGAAGTTAGGCAAATGTGTCAATTATGGTGCCTGGCTTCCTTACTTATTGTGGAACTCTTTGTCCCTAAGTTCTAATTTATTATGTGTTATGGCCTTCAGTGGTTTACAGTTCTCATTGAACATGATTCTTGAAAAAACATCAGAAAAGATACGGGACTATGCATCAGTGCATTATCAACTAAATCCATACTTGCCAATTAAAAAACTAGGAACCCCAAACGATCACATACTTGAGGAAAACAACCAATATCAAGCACCACTAGCTTTGAACGTGAGGATGACAGTGATAGTCAAAATTAACTTTACTGCACAGTATGTCACAGAAGCTGCATGTTTGTCAGCATTATTAATTCCCAATTTTATCAAAAGGCAGTAATTTACAAAGGCCTTGGGGACATAGTTTGGAAGGTAACTATTTTCCAAGGGCAAAACGGAACAGCAAGATGGGAAGGACCCCACAATTTCATCGTGATTTGGAAAGCTGACTGAAGAGTTTGCTACACTGCTAAAAAACTCATCTTTTCATCAAAAATCTTCAAGGAAGGAAGCCAGAAATAAACACATTTTTTGTGGAAAGAAATGCATTCAGTATTAAAGCTGCGTGCCTCATCCATAAATTCAGTATTCACAAATTTAACAAAAATATCAATTCTTTCTGTATTATTTCACACCATAATATCCAACCTTTGATCAGCAAAGACACTTTGGAGAGAAAAATTTAAGTATCTGAAGAAACCAACCTCTTGGATGTCATCATACAGAACAACATTCACGCTCATTTTTCTGATTATTCCCTGATATCCAGGCAATTAAAATAAATAATATATATGTGTGTGTGTGCGTGTATGTATCTCCAACACAGGAGCACACAGATTGACCACTCTGAAAAAGCTATTTTAAATAACATCATCACCTAGACTGGCATATCACACTTGTTTATTCCAGAAGACAAAGTAGAAATTAAGCTACAAAAGCACAGCAACATCCCAACTTCTTTGTTTTAAAACAGACCACCAAAGGGAGAGGTAAAGCCCCCCCCCAGAGGAATGAGGGCAACTGCCTAACAACACTGCTAGCAAGGTTTCACCTGCAGCAGCACATCCAGTGCACAGTGCTTGGAGAAAGCACATAGCCACGCCAAATAACTAACTGAAGAACTAAGGATTTTGTACCTGTCTGCCCTCAGTTTTTGCAACTCCACAGGTAGATTGCACTCTAACTAACCTTGTTAAAAAGTCTTCTTTTTGTGTCTTATAGGTATCTCCGATGCACACGTAGATCCACTGAGGAATAGTAGTCTTGTTTCCCCGCAGAGGACTAGTAGTCAGTCCAATAATCTTATCTTCTGTCCTATGTAGATATGGTAGATCTTAATAGCCCTATGGATGTGCAGTGTGCAGGGTTCTGTTCTGTCTCGTTTGTTTCTTGAATTTGGTCAGGAAGGATAATTTTGTTTAAGGTTAAAAAACTACAATTAAACTGTGATATGGAAGATGAAACCCTTCTAAAATATCAACAGGTTTACCACAGCAAACCTCCAATTTGCCAAGCAGAACTGAGAAAAATTGCTCAACAAATATTCCAGTAACTGAACTTGCTTTCAACTCTTGGAGTATCTGCAAGCAGTTAAATTCCTCCCTGTACTGTCAATCAGTAAGATTTCTTTCTTTAAGACCTCATACAATTACTTTGCTGTTGAAACTGTGTGTATTATTTCAGCTGTGATCTGTTAGGTCTAAACACAAAATACTGACTCTGCTTCCTGATTCAGCACATGCATGTTTTTCTGATTGCATTCATGTGGGCAACTGAGATATATTTTCTGAGAAATCTTTACTCTTCAGAGAATGCAAAAATCAAACATAGTATCCAGTATTACTGAGGGTTTGGGTGTTCTGAGAGATCTGCTGAGGTTTAATCACTAACATAAAAAACAATCACACAATTATTTTTATGTAAGTATATGAATTCAGTTTAAGGAAGGTAAAGAGCCAATTTAAAGTGGTCTGGAGGCATGTTCCAGTATTAACCCTTCATAAAATTAAGGTACTTGCAGAGCAGATATTTTTTCTTTTCTTAAAAAATACCCAAAAGCTATTTATTTATTCCACCCACTCTGAAGCTAGTTTCCTTGAACAGCAGTTGTGTTCTGCTGGCTTGTATTACGTGAATGCTCAGCTGGTGTTTATGGCTGGTGGCTCCCTCCTTTATCTGTTTCTGAAACTTGAGTCAAAAAGTAAGTGTCTCCGTTTTTACAAATACTTATTTCTTGCAGTCTTAGAGGTTGCTGTATTCCACAGTATTTCAGTGAACAAGAATCCAGGACTTCTGAATTTTCGAGTACGGCACTAATGACATGTGTAACAGTAGGAAAGCCCTGGGCAACTGTGCCTTGCTTTTTTTTCCTGTTAAGAACCATGTTTATAAAGCAGTTTGAGGTTTCAAAATGAAAGGCACTACCACAACTGGTTACAGCCAGGGCTTTGCTGCTTACTTTTTTAACTACAGATCAGTGGTGGACAAAGAGACAATTCGATTTGGAAGCAATATTCCCAATGAAGCAGTAAATATAGTAAATTAAGACTTAAACTTTTACATTACTTCTTTCTGTGCACAAAGTATAGCAGGTAGCCAGCCACACACTTCAGATACGTGAATAGCTTTCTACTTAACTACCTACGATGCCACGTGGCAAACATGAGGATGTAATGGTGCTTACAGCTTCATCACAGAAATTCAGTGCTTGCTTGTTAAATACTACTGCTTTCATTTTTTTCCCTTTTTTTCTCTCCTTTTTTTTTTTCTTTGAATTAAAAATTTTCCAAACAAAGGTAAAATCACAAACAACTTCAGCATTACAGTCCTGCTCTAAGGCCTGTTTTTGTTTCTACAGATGTTACGATTACACAAGTCAAGAACAGTGACTGATTTTCCTAGGTGGAATTTTCATCACAGCTCATAGCGTCACCTCACAGTTCTCATTTCTGCAGGAAGAAAGTAGCAAGCAGCAAATAAAATGGCCAGCAAGGAAACCAGTCAAGTTAAAACTGAAATACCGAGATGCTGAAGAAAGTTCACTAGCTCCTCTATTTATGGAAGGATTAAGGAAAGCACTGAAAAGCCATTTAAGCTCAAAACCAGACCAAAGTTGAATAAATAAGAACACGGTTATGTATATGCATAGATACACAGAGAATACTAAAGAGGACATACTTGACTAAGTACCAAACATCTGTTCATAAGGTAGGCATAAAACGCACAGTATCAAGTAGGAGCAAAGTAACAAATGGACAGATACAGGCTACAATACCAAATCTGAGTTTAACATCTCACATCGCTTCTGCTGCCACAGCTAAAACCCACTTGCTTATAAAGGGCAAAGCAAAATGAGAGAACAATTGATACTAAAGAGGTACCATAGTACAAACCAAAAAAATAAAACAGTCCAAGGCAGGCAAGCAAGAAAAATACATGAAGCATTACCAACATTTTGGGAACTATTCCATTAGATAAAGATTGAAAAGGGAGGGCAAACAGGCCTATGCCACCCAGAAACATGCACAGAGCACCTTTCATCCCAGAGAACCTCAAAAGTACCTTAGAGACACAAGAGAATTGTTTCATCCACTACTGACAGCCAGCTTTAACAATGAACAGGGGTGGCTGTTTCAGACTGGGTATTAGTCAACACCCCAACAGAGCCAGGAGTTTAAGCCAGAAGTTAGTATTACATTCCTCCAGGAGCTTCAAAGATTATTAAATGGGGAAATTTAGCAATAACAGTGAATTAGTATCTTTTCATAGAACGTGAATCTGTAGTGTTCTCTCTGTAGCTCTTTTTAATCCCACCTAAAGGTAAGGCTTCTGAACACCAGCCTTTGATGAAGCAGTGAGTCACCATCAGTGCTGTTATACAAGGCATGCACTGCTGTAAGAGCTTCCCAAGGACTAATATAGCATTCCTTTGAGATTCACCTGAATATTAATCAAATCTCTCTTTTTTCCCCCTTTTTTTTTTAAAAAAAAAAAAAGCAAGCCAACAAAAAACCCATAACAGAAACAAAACAGAGGGGAAAGATGGGGGAAAGCGCAGATTAGGGAAAGGGCATGAAAGTGTAATTTAGAGCATTACAGAAATTCTGCAATATTTATCTTGGACTGCATTCATAGATTAAACCCAATAAACAAACAAACCCAATTAAAAAAATAATAAAAACACTGTCAAAGGAAAATAAAGGAAACACAATAGTGTAGAGAACTAACCCAGTACAGGTGAAACCCCAGCTAGCAATCTCCCACAAAACATGTACCAGCAAAGGGTAATCACAGAAATATCTACTAACACTAGGAATAGAGGATATTCAGTCTCATAAAAATCTGATTACAGGCTTACATTTTTCTATAAGTAAACAATAAACAAGTCTTAAAATACATCAAAATCCTCACACACTTCATTTGCAGATAAGCTTTTAATAACTACTGTCACAGACAAGAGATGGACCCTGGGGTGTACATATGCACGCACGTGCATCAGCAGGAACTGGATCAAAATGCTTCAAATTGGTTAACAGCAACGTATACAGCTTTTAAAACCAGATCTGATTTGGTGCTAAGAACAACTTTCAGTCATTCACTGAAAGACTAAGAGCTGTTGAGACTTTGGGGAATGATTAGTTTCAGAACTCAGTATGAACTCAGTCTTCATGAAAACGTACCTTTTTCTTTTGACTTCCTGTCTTGTTCCCTCTCTCTGCTTTTGCTTCTGTGTTTGTAGGATTTCCGATCCCGGCTTTTTGATCGTCTCCTGTCCCTGCTTCGAGACCTGTGTTTCCTTTCTGATCTATCATGACTTCTGCTTCTTCTTCGATCACGACTCCTTAACATTCAAAGAAATTTCAAGTATTAAATGTCAGTGGGTATTTTCTAACTCAGAAGTTAAAACAGTAGAACAGTAGCACTTTCTAATACACTGATTATTTGCAGAAAATAAAAATTTTAAACAAGCCTTAGCATTACTGTATACAAATATTTCTCAGTATAGAACACCTGGCTTCATATTGCCTTCATTTATGCATTCAACCACATGGCTTAAAAATATCCAATACTATGATTTAAAGATCAGTTAAGGAAAAAACAATATCCTGCTCTGTGGGAGCATTTGTCTACCCAAAGCTCCCACTTAAAATCACTTCCACCACAACAGCATCATCTTCTTCTGGAGAGAAGACAATGAACACGCAGCAAAAACTTGCTCATCCTTAGAAACAGTAAAGGATGCGTTCACTTAAGGGCTAAGGACAGCGAAGCTAACAAATCAGCGATGTGACTCAGGCTGACAGATCAAGTCCCCAGAAGATTTTTACCTTTTGGGAAATTACACAACACTTACACACAGAAACAAACGTACCTGCTTCGCCTTCTTTCTCTGCTTCTTGATCTTTTGTGGTCTCGAGAACGGCTGCACCTTCTGTCAGATGTTCTGCTTGAGTGTCTGCTCCGTGAACGACTCCTTTTACGTCTCTCTCTATCACGAGCCCTCTCTTTTTCTTTTTCTTCTTCCTCACGTCGTCTCTTCCTTTCCCGCTCTTCTCTTTCCCGTTCCCTCTCTTTCTCTCTCTCTTCTCGTTCTTGTTTCTCTTTTTTTAACCTGTCATCACGGTCAGGTTCTTCTGTTCTTTTTCGTAACTTTTCCTTAAAAAAAAAAAAAATCTCAGAAAGAAATTAAGGTTACTCAAGATAAATCATGCAGTAATCTAAGCACAATGATGAACATGCGTGTGGGATTCCATCTGACTTCTATACACCACCTTTGGAGTGTTCACCCAGTTGAGAAATGCACTTGACAGTCTCTGATTTACTACAGGAAGCCTTCAAGCAATTTAAAAAATTTTAATAACTGAAGGCGATACTTACTTTTAAATCTTCCACAGTAGCTTTTATTTTGGCATAACCCATGTGCTGCTTTCCCATCAAGTGGTCATCTACCCTGGACTGTGCATCTCCCACAATTAAAAAAGCTCCACAAACTTCACAAACTTCCATTTGCTTTTCCTGGGCTGCAAAGCTCTCAATTGTCTGCGAAAGGAAAACATTTGATAAAGCAAAATAAGTTTTAGCCAGAAGCCAGTGAAGAACTTTGCTGCTCCTGTCAAATCCTAGACACTAGCAAAGGCTGAAAATCACATCTTCATGGTTTCTCTTTGGAACACTGCACCTACCTAGGATGAACAGGGTAAAAATAGGCCACACAGACCCATTCCACACAAGCCACAAAGAAAAAGTCAATTAGAAAACACAGAAAACAAACCTTTTTCCTCACTGCAAAGGACTAGTATGTATACAGCCACATCTGCAGCCTCCTTGCAATCTCAGAATTAAGGAAAATAAAAATCAGTTTTCTTTTAAGAAAATTTCTTGGGAATCAACCGAAATGTCTGAAGCTGCAATATGTCTCAAAGGCTCAAATACCCCATGAAGAAATACAAAACGGAATGCTGGGCTTCTATTTAGAACAGTGGTCAAATTAATTCACTCTTTCAATAGACATATGAGGAAATACACTGAAATTTCAACATTGGCCTAAGTGATTACTGCTGTGCAATGTCGATGAATCACACAGCATGGACACAAACACTACTGCATGCAACACTTGAAAACTTTTAAAAATAAAAAGGGAATCACAGTTTGAGCGTATTATCATGCACTGAAATATAACATTTAAACATACACTCCTTTTTAGCAACAGAACTTGCTACTTACCACACTACCTTTGGCTCTCAGTCAGATAGATGTCTGTCTCTAGTCACAGCCCTAACACAACTGCTTTTTGTAATGCAGCCAAATTGTTAGTTCAGTAAAGTAATATTGAGGAGCCTACATGGCAAAGTTTAACTTGGACCTGAACTAGAGTAAGATGGAAGCTCATCTCCAGAACTACTATGTAAGTAATTTCATCATCTGCGTGCAGGAAACTCATTGTCAAGATAGCATGCTAAACCAACACACGAGGTTAACACACATAAATGTCCTGCTATTGTCTAATAAATTCTGCACAGAACTTGCATGCCTTCAGTTTGAGGGCAAGGCTACACCAAATTCTGAAATAAGTCTGACAGAACTACAAATACATTACTTACTGAAGTTGTAGATCTCAGCAATTCTCTCTCTTCCTTTAGTTGTTCAACAAGTTTCATCATTCCTTGTGCCTCTTCCACCTTCCCTTCTGAACCTAGTTCTTCAATCTAAAGGACAATAAGAAAATTCAACTACAATTTTTAATCAAATAACAAAACCAACAGATCTCTGTTACGTGGGTAAAAAAAGCCTCACCTGTTGTAGAAGTACATCAATTTTGTCAGTTAACACCTGAATCTTCTCTTCATTTTTACCAGTAGGTCCCGCTCCCTGTCAAACATCACAAGTGTGGGTTGGTTGGTTTGGGTTTTTTTTAGTTAAAAAAGCATTTTAACCCACAAATGTAAGTCTCCTCATATATTCAGGAATAACCTGCTCTTGCCTCTTCTAAGTAGGGTCTACTACTAATAGTCTGGTCTAACATAAAACATTCCTCAACACTGCTTACTCCACTCCTGCTGAGTGAAGGCAGTTCTCAAGTATGACTTAGAAGTTCCATATGTCCTCAAACTTAATTTCTGAGCATAAACCTGGAAGAATCTTACTTCATCAAACATGTACCTGTCAGCAGTGTCCTCTTTGTAGATACCTGTAATAGACTGAGACCTGCTTCCCCTACCACCTCTGCTCTACTTCACAGCCAATAAGCTCTTCTGACTGAATACTGTCCACAGCTCTTTCTGAAGCAAGACCAATTCTTGTTCTTGCAAGATTTCAATGTTCTTTGCAGAGAACAATTAACGGGGGCAGCAAAAAAGCAGCAAGGCTAGCCTAGCCATCACGAAACTCCCAGAGCACAGGCTACAGTCATGCCTCCAAACCCATCAGGAGACAAGAAAAAAAAAACAAGTATAATTTTTCTCCCAGTTTAAGCTTTTAATTCTGAACTGTTTGGTATGCAGCTTGGTGTCGCAGTACGACAATATGCCGTACACAACAAGTATTCTGAAGGTTAAATCCAGACGGACCTGACACACACACTCACAGAGATCGGGCAGTGGTGGTCAAAAAAGATAAATTTATTTGCAATAGGCCAAGCAGAAAAGGTAGGAAATCATAACTATATACAAGAATGGCTAGCTAGCACCGGTCTATTGTTAGCAGGCATCTTTTATACCTTTACAGAAAGGATAATGACCAATTAGTAATTAACACCTTAATACACAAAGCACACTGACAAATTAGCAAGTGACACTTACATATACAAATTATACTAACCAATTAAGAAGCAACACTTACTAGGTAAAAACAACTACCATAAATGGGGATAAAAAAAGTGCACTTCAAAGAATGTGAATGTGATAAGACTGGCGCTGTGTGGCGTGGGAAGGATAAGATGTTAAGGCTATGTAGGGCGTCAAGGCCTCTGTGTGCAGCTGCAAGGTTCCTGCTGGCTGACTCCCACTTTCTCTCCCAGGCTATCTAACTTCATCCTTCTGAGAAACTGACCTCAGCCCTCCCTCTGCAAGGACCTGGACCCTACAGCCCACAATAGCATACCACAACAGCTTGGAACAAAGAAGAGTGGCACACAAGTATGTATTTCTCAAACTTCCATGATTCTGTCACTGCCTGCCAACAGTGGTGCTGGAGGAGAAAGACTACAGCCTAAGTGTGGCACCTGATGGGGGTTAGCTCCATGAGCTGCTGACAGTCGCAGCACTGGCCTACTTCAGTAACTCCACTGTGATACTGCTTACTAGTGGAGGGATGCAACTAAGGGAGGGAAAGTAAACCAAGGCTAACAGGGTAAGGACAACACTCGACAGGATTAATAATGATCCAGCACGGAGAACAGATACAGATTTTGAGGAAACAAGGAGGGAGAACAGAGAGTGACTTCTGCTCACTGTGGAGCCACCTGGCTTGTCCATTAGAGCTATATGCAGTCTGCTAGCTAATAGATAAAGCCTTATCTAATGGGAATCTTCTGGAAAACATATTTTTACCTGAAAAGACAATGTAAAGAGACACTTATCTAGAGGAAAAATTGCCCCAATGGTCTTCCACACTCACCCCAGAAGACTGCTGATTCTGTGACAGTGCCAAACGAGCATGGCCTCTTCGAATCCTGCGTTCTACCTCTGCAAGTAAGCTTTGTAAATAGCGCAAGAAGTCTCTTTCATAGCCCACTTTCATAAAACGAGAGCTCTTCTCATACCTGGTAAAGTATTTTGAAAATGAAAATCATGTTAATCCATAATATATGAAAAAATAAGTAACAAAACCTGCAATGGTACAAATTCTTGCTCAAAGTAAAAGAATATTATACATTTAAATAAATGTTTACATAAATCAAAAAGCAATTAGTTCCTTGACATAGTTGGGTTGCTTTTAAAAAATTTCTAGCATACTAAAGACTACCTGCATTAACATATTAACCAACATACTTACTGTTTACGTAGATTTTCATCATGAATTTTTTCACAAGGACCTAAAAAGACCAAACACAAAGTTCAAGCTTGCATTCTTGAATGCTGTGTACACATTCCATCAGCATATGTTTGTGCATCATGACAGAACAGAGCTATAAACACTTCCCATGGACTTCTGTGTCTGCTTTTCTGCTTCCTTTGCTTGGAGTTTGAAAGAAACATTGAAGAAATGGAATGCCAATATGGTTTAGTAATTATAAAACCAAAGGAGATTCTGAATGACATATAAAGTCTTCATATAAAATGGGATTTCCAGACCACATTCTACACCTGTAAAACTACACAAAGTAGTGCCTTAAACACCTGGGGCCTAAAAGAAAATTAAAAAAAAAAAAAAAAAGACATTTGGAGGGTAATTTCACTGAGCGCTTTCTAAGATTCAGACAGTGGGGCTTTTTAAACCAGCTGGCTACTTAAAATGCTGATCTTCACAGTAAAATTAGGAGGTATATGGCCTGAGTTCATGAAGGTAATCACGTTAAGATTCCCCACCTTCCCCAGCTGATCAAACTCTTCAATGGCCTTGGAAATTAACACTGAGACAGGAAGCCCATTTTTCCTAGTCTTTCTCTCTCTCCAAACCAAGTTATCCACATACCATCGCTTGAAAGCTACCAGCACCTTAGAGACGGTGTTCAGTAATAATTATTATTGTGAAAGAGTCTCTACAGTAAAGGAGCTCAGTAACGTATATGCACACAAAACCAAGTTAAAGCCCTACCCAGGTAAAACAAACCAAACTAGAAGCCAAAAATCAGGAGGAAAAAAATGAAAATTCAATCGTAATTATATGTAAGTGAATTAAAATTACAAGACTTAGACTTACCTAAATCGGAACGGGTATTTGTAAATAATTCAGCAGGGCAAAAGCCACAAAGGTAGTATTTACAAACCTGATGGAGGAGAAGAAAGACACAGGCATCATTTTTTTTCCTTAAGAACTGGAAATTTTCAGTAATTGCTTTATTTTCTAAAACACAGTATAAAAATCCCCTTTGCATACTGCAAAATTTCTGAAAATTTTACACATGTACACCCTCTGTCTTTGCGTTATTCAGTAGCAGTAAGTGCTACAAGGTGCATCTTAACAACAAAACACCAAAAATCTTACTTTCCATTGCAATAATAGTATTTCTTCATTTTACTGCTAAGTATTAAAGATTACAGGAAAGTGTGATCTATTTGCAAATACAATATACTATTTGGTATTTCCAAAGGAATTAAATCATACTCAACCACTGAAAAAGTTACAGTGAAATTCCTTGACTATGAAAACCTAAAAGGAGTAAGAATGTCACCACAGACACATGAAATCAAGTTCCTCTGAGCTTGTCTGTAACAACTTTTGTGTCCAGCCTTCGCTTATTCAGTGCTCCTGGCTCAAGAGCTGGAGCCATCAGCATTCAGACATAAGGTACTGCCTCGAGGACTCCAATGGCCATTAGAAGACTTAAGAACACATACGGAAGACTAACCAAAAACTTCCCCATTCCAATGCTTTTAAAAATCCTTACTTTAACAACAATTTGCAGAGAGACACTGTACACCTCTAAAGACCACTGAAAAGAGTTTAGTTTGTTTCTACAAAATTATTTTTTTATCAGCAAGTCAGGTTCTTTTTGATGATCCATGACACCAGAATAAAAACAACCTGTTAGTCTAGCCAGCAATCTTTTCACCCTCTCATACCTATCTCATTAATCTCTTCAACTGATTCGGCTTCAACAGAAAAACATTACTTGAGAGAATCTTGCAGAATCTTCACTGTATCACTCTGGCTTAGCTCACTGTGAAGAACATCTGCCTTGACAAGCTGTAGGTGCCAGCCAGTTGCACTTACAGTCAGCCTTAAGTAATTAATGACAGCAAGAACAGAATAGGCCATGAAATAGCTAAAGCATCACAGAGCCATTAAAGGACTGTAACGAAGGTGGCATTACTCATCCATTGCTTATCAGACTGCTGCACTTAGCCCAAGTCAGAAGTAGTATGGAAACACACTCTACATGTGCAGAAAGAGCAACAGGAAGTTTGGTGTGGACCTTTAGTCCTGTGCAGGGAACAAACACATACTCCTTTTGGCCAAATTATTCTGATGACTCCGCTATCATGAAGGTTTAACAGATGAACATTGCTATCTAACTGCTGCAGCAGGATTAGCCATAGCTAGTGTCTCAAAGCCCTTAGGGTCTCACATTTTGATTGGACAATAAAACAAAGACAGACAGACACTTCTAACTTTCCACTTCTTCATCTCAAATTCACTAATCCTTGAATCTTTTGGAGATAGGAAAATACCAGCCTTCATCTCAAAGTGACAGCAAGAATGACCAGCCCCTCTAGAGTCTGTGCAACAATTCAAACCTTTCCAAAACAAAGAAAACCTCTGTATCATCAATACTTCTACATTAATATGTTCCTCTTCTGCAAGGCATTACTTACTGACCGAGAAGTATCAGAATAACTGTAATAAACAATAACACAAGTAAATTCCTTCAGGCAGACAATTCCTAGTAAAAAGGCTTGGAATAAAGTCGAGCAGCTTGTGGCTTACCAAAAGCTAGAAAATGCCTTCATATAGATGAGTTCTTTGAAACCATTAATGTGCATCAGACAGGTTATGAGCAATGCTCACCCACCCAAAACCAAAGGTAAGGTCTTCTCCCAAACCCTACTCTTAGACATAACCCTCCATTACTAATATTCTTGCAAAACGAGTAACACTTAAGTCCTCCCAACCTCATCCCCTGGAGGATTAAGTTCTGAGATCCCATCTATATACAAACCAATTTAGGTCTTTGGTATTAAAAAACTAAGTGTAAAACAGAATAGACACTCTGGGAAAGCACACTGCTATCAGAGATAACTGCTCAGAGTCATTTGTTTGTCACAGTTCTTCACCCCTCCCAACTTTCTGAAAACACTACATCTACCTTGAAGGAACCATCACAATCTCAAAGTCTTACATAAGTATGGGCAGTCAATACTGGGCTTTCTGGTGCTACAGAACAGCCTCAGAACTCATACAATTGCTGTTTCCACATGAACTTGTTTTGTACAGGTGGTATATTAAAGCAAGAATGTGTGAATCAATAAAGTTACTGTTCCAGAAATATACTTTGTCTACAGATGTAACAGCAGGCAGCTACTAAAAATTTCCTCCTGCATACAAAACAGCCTTTATGCCAAAACCAGAACTGATCACCTAAGGACATGCTGCAATACTGAAATACACAGCAACTGGGATTTCAATTTATTATGATTAAAGGCTTTAATCACATCAAAGTTTTACAGTAGGAACTTAAGCTCTACAAAAGGCTTCACAGTGCATGATGATCAACATGTTTCATCACAACTGCAAATAAATGCTCAGCTACCACAACTCTACTTTCACACCTTCAAGACAACTTACTCCTATCTTGTATTTCACAGTTTTTACATTGACCTAGATGCAACTTACAAATGACAAAACAGAGAAAAGCTTGTTTTGATAACCTTCCATACCTTAAACTGATGAAATAGGACACAAAATCCTAAACTTCAGTACAAGTACAACATACTTACATTGAAAGCATGGCTACGTGTTGGTATCTGTCTACTTTTAGAAGAAATGACATTAGCATATGAATTTCATCTGGAAAGCAAAACAGCAGTCAAGTAGATGAGTTAGTGTTACTATCTGAATCTTACCTTGACTGAATTTCCTGTCTGTTAAGATACATCAGTGCTGCAAAAATTAATCTTAAGGTAAGCTTTTGAGACAAGGCTGGATGGGGTTCTGGGCAACCTGATCTAGTGGAAGGTGTCGCTACCAAGCAGAGGGGGGTTGGAACTAGATGATATTTAAGGTCCCTTCCAACTCTGACAATTCTATGATTCTATGATGTAGGAAGTCAAACTGAAACACGTTTTTTAACTGCAGTAATTTTAATTTTTTTAATGAACTCATCAGTGAACTGTAAAAATCTATGAAAATATTCCTTTCAAAAAGGCTGCATTTAATTATGGTCCTATACACTTCATCAATAAAAAGAGCAACAGTTCTTGCAAGACTGCAGAAGGCTCAATGCTAGGCCTGTAAATTTCCTATTGGCCTTATACACTGGATAGCTCCACTTTGTAAAAGGACGACTGGGGAGAAGAGGCAACAGAACTGAACAACTCAATCTCTTCAGCCTGAAATTGAAAAATTTCCTGAAGCTGAAGAAACTCACGTGCACTTGATTAAAAAGGCAAAAAAACCCCATAAACACCCACACACACACCCAAAAAACCCCCAAACTATAAGAAAAAATTCTTTCTCACCTCAGTAAATAAACCAAAGCAACCCCCTTATCTATTCTACCAGGATCAATACGGCTCAAGCCATTTCTTTTATATTTCCAAAGCTGAACAACTCTGATTTTCAGTTAAGAATCAAAAGAAAATACTAACTGAACACCTAATTGAATAGTGTTACATGTTAGTGAGAGAAGTCTAAAAGACAACAAGGTCATGAAAACTTCCCGAACTCACAATTCCCTCCTGACATGCACAGCTTCCCTATATAGCAGCACTTTTTTAAGGAAGGGAAAACAAAAACGTTCCCTGAACTTGCCAGACCAAAGGCAAGACAGGTATCTGTGCTTATCTCATGCATTCAGAAACAAATTAAAACCTGTATTAGCCACCTTTAAAATGACATAACTCTCATGTGAAAACATTAAATTACCATTTCCGTGATTAAGATACAATTTAGAACAGCCAAAAGTGAGCATTTCTCCCTTCTCCCAGTTTAACAAAATCCCAAGAAAATGCTAGGGGGAGGAGGAGTGAAATGCTTTTTGCAGCTTAAACCACAGAACCTCCTACCACAGAGGTAATAAATAAACTACTGTAACTGTGACACTATTTTAACATATACAGTAACTCAAAAACATATCATGAACGATGGAAGAAAAAAAGTAGTACTTCAGTAGACTGTTCAACTCTCCCAAAGAAACAGGTATAGGAACTTTGTGAGTACTATGATTGGTGTTGCTAAATCTTGCTTGAGCTATTTATTGCACAAAATTAATGAATCAATACATTAACAGAAAATACAGTTCTACTACACAACATTAGTGTTTACATTAGCCCTCCCAGGAACTCTGGAACTCCTTTGACTGAGCAAGTATGGAAGGAATCAAGTTTTTCTTAGCAAAAACCTCAGTTTTTGAAGTCTTATGGTTCCTCCTTGTGCTGCATCCTCCAGACAGTTAAGTCAGTATGTCTGTACCGTTCTTCTTTCCCCAACGCCACACTCAGGAAGGGATCCAGAGACATCTGTCGTCCGAACGACCAACATCTGTCTCATCTCCCTTCGTGCAAGCCAGGCGGCTTCTACTCCGAAGAGAATTCCTTTACCCCCCCCACACATAATGTTCCTTTTTTCCCCACGGGGGCTCTCAGCCACCACCCGGCCTCTCATACCCGCTATTCCCCTAGGACGCCACCTCTCCTGCCTGCTCCCAAATCCAAACACAAGGCCTCTCTCTCCCCCGCTCCCCGCAGCCTGAACAACGGCGCAGGCCCTCTCGCATAGCCGTGCTATGGCGGGATCCTCCTCCCTCGCGGCCGCTCGGTTCCTCCTCCTCCTCGACTCAAGGCTCTGCGAGGTTCCCGCGCAAGGGCCCGGGCCCGGGCCCAGCCCGCCCCGCTCGGGCTCCGCACGAAGGGCCCGACCCGCACCCCCGCCAAAGCCCCAGATGCTCTCCCCGTGCCGGGGAAGCTATAAGCCTGCACCCGCGACCCTGCGAGGGTGAAGGAAGAAGAGAGGGAGGAGAAAGGTGGCTCCGCTTCACTCACGCTCTCATGGTCCCACCGCACGTTGCTGCGCTTCTCATCCGGAGCCAGGTTTCTGTCCCGGCCCATAAGCTCATCCAGGAGCTGGGCGGCCGATATCATCTTGTCCTCCTAGCCGAATCCCCGCTCGCTAAACACCAGCTCCACCACCGCCACCTCTCCTCCCGAACCGACCGCGCCGCCGCCGAGACTGACAGAGACAAAATGGCGGCGCAGCTCCTCGCCCTGCCCACAATGCTCCGCGCAGGTCTTCACCCTCTCCGGGCCTGGAGGGGCGGGCGGCAGGGCAGAGAGGAGGCTGCGGCTAGACCCAGCTCAAGCCCAGCGCTGACCCTGCAAGAACCGGGGCGGCTTCTGTTGCGAGGTGGCGGCGGGGAAAACGGGGACGGGGCTGGTCCTCTTCCTCCGGCCTGGCCTGGGGCTGTCGTCACGAGTGCGGCCGTTCAGGGACCTAAGGGGCGAGGAGGGGCCAAGGCATCATAGAGTCATAGAATGTCCTGAGCTGGAAGGTACCCAGAAGGGTCATTGAGTCCAACTCCTGTCTATGCACAGGACAACCCTAAAAATCACACCATATGCCTGAGCATGCTGTCCAAATGCTTCTGGAATTCTGTCAGGTTTGGTGCCCTGACTCCTTCCCCATGGAGCCTGTTCCAGTGTTCCACCAACCTCTGGGGGAAGTACTTCATCCTAACATCCAACCTAAACCTACCCTGGCAGCATTTCATGCCATTCCCACAGGTCCTGTTGCTGGTCACCAGAGAGGAGATCTGCTCCTGCCTCTCTGCTTCCCCTTGTAAGGAAGTTATAGATTACAATGAGGTCTCCTCCAGGCTGAACAAACCAAGTGACTTTAAGTGTTCCTCATATGGCTTCCCCTCTAGACCCTTCTCCAACTCTGTGGCCCTCCTCCGGATGCTCTCAAACAGCTTCATATCCTTCCTATACTGTGCCCAAAACTACACACAGTACTTGAGGTGAGGCTGCACCACAGGAGAGTAGAGTGGAACTGTCACCTCCCTTGACCAGCTAACAGCACAGGGCTTGATGCAACCCAGGACACAGTTGGCTCTTTTGGCTGCCAGGGCACACTGCTGACTCATGTTCAACTTGCCATGAACCAGAACCCCCAGATCCCTCTGTGGGGCTGCTCTCCAGCTTCTCTTTCAGTGATCTGTACATACATCCACGGTTCCCCCATCCCAGGTGCAAAATGTGGCACTTGCCCTTGTTAAACTCTATATGGTTGGTGATTGCTCAGCCCTCTAGTCTGCGCAGATGTCACTGCAGGGCCTCTCTGCCTTTGAGGGAGTCAACAATTTGATGTCTTTCCAATTTGATGTCATGGGCAAACTTCCAGTCATGTGTCCAAGCTGTTTATGAAGATACTGAAGAGCACTGGCCCCAAGATGGAGCCCTATGGAACCCAACTAGTAACCTGTGACCAGCCTGATGTAACTCCATTTACTATAACTCTGTGAGCCTAGCCCGTCAGGTAAGGAGGTACCAATCACCATAGAGAAATGCCACAGAATTTTTTTTTACAGCTGTGAACTTTTTACCAGCTGGTCTTTCTCCCATAACTTCGGACAGATCCGCAATGACCAAAGCCAGCTTTTCAAAACAAACAGTGCAAATTGCAGGGATTACCTGCCATCTTTCTAGATGATCTGCAGGCAGATGTTGATTTTTATTTTATTTTATTTAAGGAATAATCGACTTTTCTGAGCACGCAGGGGTTCCTAGACAGAAGAGCAGAGCAGCATGGATCCAGAGCCGCAAGAACCAAGAGGGTAGGAGACACCATGTGTCAGGCGATCATACATACGCCCAATCACCCTCCGGTGTCCTCGGGATGGCCGCGAACCCGCCTCTGGCCGGTAAGTCCCGGGCCGAGCCGCCCGGCCCCGAGCGAGCCGGAACGTGGAGCCCGGGCTGGGGTTGTCACCGGGAATAGCGTCCCCGGCGGAGCGAAGCCTGGCCCGGCCCGGACCCTGCGCGGGTGGCACCGGCGGGCCCCGTGCCTTACTCCCGCCCTTCCTCCGCCGTGGCGGGCCCAGAGCGGGCGGCGGGAGCCTGCCCCGGAATGGCGGCGGCGGCACTGGAGCGGGAGCAGCAGGAGCGGCTGCGGGAGGCGGCGGCGCTGGGGGACGCGGAGGAGGTGCGGCGGCTGCTGGGACTGGGTGTCAGCCCCAACGCCCAGAACGAAATCAACGGCTGGTAAGGGTCTCCCGGGGCGGAACCGGGAATGCCGCGAGGGCAGTGCAGCGTCGGGGCTGCTGCGGGTCTGCCCCTTCACCTGCGGTACCGATCCGCTTGGATGCGAGCAAAATCAAAGGTCGATCAGGTGCTCCTCTGAGCAGGTACCTCTCGTGCCGCAGCTGATAACGCTGTGCAAACGTCTCCTCCCAGCCCTGGCTGGAACTGTATTGCTCTCCAGGTCGCTGGGCAGTTATTTGTATGATTTTGGTTTCAGTTGGCAACATAGTTTAGTGGCATGGAGGTGTCTGGGTGGACGTTTGGAGTCTATGACCTTAAGAGGTCTTTACCAACGTTAATGATTCAGAAGATGCTGGCAGCTGGGACAGGCAAACCCTCAGCATACCTTGGCTGGCTTGCACCTCTTCATCCCCAACCACAAATGCTTCTGATTAACTCCTAAATCAGGTTTTAAGTTACTTTCCCTTTCAAGCAGGGAACTTGCAGACTGTCAGTGATATATGGAAACACTTTAGTTTTGACATCTCATTCAGATACCACCTGACCACTAAAACCAGGACTCTTCTATAACAGACACATACACAGGTAAGACTCCATACATGAACATGGACAGACAGTGTTGTTCAAAGCAGGACTCCCATGGAATGTTCAGGCATTTATGGAGACTCGTAAGTTCGATTCAGCCTGTATTGACTTTGCTGTGTTTTACTTTTATTACAACTTCAAGCATGAGGAACAAAACCAGGAAAACAGCTAGACTGCTAAAGATAAAAGCTTGATCAGCAGCTTTGAGAAGCATGGGATGCTTGCAATGTGAGGTTCAAAATGTGGAGATTAAAATTAGGACTTGTAAAAATTTAAGAGAACTGATTCATAAGATGTTGAATTATCTTAGTATGTAAGATAAACAGCTGCTTGTCATCAAAATGAGTTTTTATCAAAAATGTATTGATGAAAGAAATCTGACATCAAATACCATTATTTTTTAATGTAACCATCTGGTCATATTTAACTATGACTGTAAATGGATCTTTGCTGTTATTTAAGTTTGCTTCTAGAATTTAATTTTTTCCAATGACCTTCTCAGTATCTCTGCTGCTTAGAGGTTCCAAGTACTTACCTTGTGGTGCTTGTTAGGTCCATGGGCAGCTGGTACCTTTCTGCATGAGACTACCTGAAATGGTCAGGATGGGTCCCAAAATGAGGTTATGAGTTACATAACCTCTTGCTGCAGTGACTAATCCCACCACCTTTCATTCAGAGATGCTTTCTTCTGTCAAGATTAATTATAGTAAGAAGAAATTGCGGAATTGAGCCCTTTGTTTCTGGTAAGACAGGTTTAATTAACTCAAAATACCTAACAATGAATAAGGTTTTGGAAGTTTTGTTGTTTTCTTTTTCTTCTTGGTTTTACCTGCTTTGTTTCCCCCCAAAAATGAGATTATTTCTTTTCTCCCTCACATTCTTTTACACAAGAAAATTTAAGTAACAGCTCTTTTTTTATAAAAAGTTGGGAGTTATTGGTCAAGATACAACTCTGCAGTCCAATGACTGTGCCTCTTAAAACAAAACTAAGTGGAAGAAGCTTTTTGAAGCTGGACTGTCAACTGAAACTTTTTACCTTTGTAAGTTTGTTATTTATCTCTGCTTGTATTACTTTATTTAATGTGGAGAAGGGTTGTGTTCATTTTCCCAAAGAATTTAATTCAATTGCAGCTAGATAATTAAAAGGTAAAAGCTGGAGAAAGCTCAAACGTCAGTAGAACCTGGGATAGGGAAGAATGGTAAGACAGTACAATGAGTTAGAATCACAGAATGGCTCAGGTTGGAAGGGACCTTAAAGATCATCTAGTTCCAACCCCCCCGCCATGGGCAGGGATGCCAATCACTAGACCAGGTCGCCCAGGGCCACATCCAGCCTGGCCTTGAACACCGCCAGGGATGGGGCATCCACAACCTCTCTGGGCAACCTGTTCCAGTGCCTAACCACCCTCCTGGTAAAGAAATTCCTCCTAATCTCTAACCTAAATTTCCCCTCTTGTAGCTTGTAGCCATTTCCCCTTGTCTTATCACAGTTTGAGAATCTAAAAAGTCTCTCCCCTTCTATCCTATAGTCCCCCTTTAGGTACTGGAAGGCAGCTATGAGATCCCTTCAAAGCCTTCTCTTCTCCAGGCTGAACAACCCCAACTGTTTCAGCCTTTCCTCGTAGGGGAGGTCCTCCAGTCCTCTAATCATCTTTGTGGCCCTCCTCTGGACTTGCTCTAACAGGTCCACATCTTTTTTATGCTGAGGAGCCCAGAACTGGACGCAGTACTCCAGGTGGGGCCTCACAAGGGCAGAGTAGAGTGGCAGGATCACCTCCCTAGACCTGCTGGTCACACCTCTCCTGATGCAGCCCAGGATGCGGTTGGCTTTCTGGGCTGCGAATATACATTGCTGGCTCATATCCAGCTTTCCATCTATCAAGACCCCCAAGTCCTTCTCTGCATGGCTGCTTTCAATGAGTTCCTCACCCAGTCTGTACTCATAGCCAGGATTACTCCTACCCAAGTGCAGGACCTTACATTTAGATTTATTAAACTTCATTTTATTCTCTTGGGCCCATTCTTCAAGTTTATCCAGATCCCTTTGGATGGCATCTCGCCCCTCTGGCGTATCAACCACACCACTCAGCTTTGTGTCATCTGCAAACTTGCTGAGGGTGCACTCGATACCCATGTCCAGGTCATTAATGAAGATGTTGAAGAGCACCGGTCCCAAGACGGAGCCCTGGGGGACACCACTCGTCACTGCTCTCCACCCGGACAAGGAGCCATTAACCACGACTCTCTGATAGCGTCCTTCCAACCAATTTCTTATCCATCGAACTGTGCACTTATCAAATCCACATCTCACCAGTTTTGAGATGAGGATGTCATGAGGAACCGTATCGAAGGCCTTACAAAAATCCAAGTAGACAACATCAGTTGGACTCCCTTCATCAACCGCTGCAGTCACTCCATTATAGAAGGCCACCAGATTGGTCAGGCGTGACTTGCCGTTTGTGAATCCATGTTGACTACTCAGTATCACCTCTTTTTCTTGTATGTGCCTTAACATCACTTCCATTACTATTTGCTCCATGACCTTCGTAGGCACAGAGGTGAGGCTCACTGGCCTGTAGTTCCCTGGGTCATCTTTTTTACCCTTTTTAAAAATGGGGGTGATGTTACCCTTCCTCCAGTCCCCCAGGACATCACCTGACCTCCATGACTTACTGAATAATCTGTGAGTCAACTGAGTCCCTCATACCAAGCACTAAATAAGGTCCATGTCTTTTGGATTGTTTATTAGTCTCCAGGTCAGCAACTGCAAATAATAATTAAAAAAACTAGAACAGTGTCTAATTCTGTGTATCAGTTACAGGCTGCAGAATACTGGTTGTCTGCAGAGCAAAGCCTGGGACTTGCTGGTGTGGCTAATCATAAGTGGGCAAAGAACTGGGCTTAGAAACTGTACTTAAAATATTTTAAACATCATTTACTTTCCAAAAAGTGCAAGTCATTGTGCTGACAGCAGTAATTAAAAATAGCATCCTAACAGAAGTGTCCCTATTAGCTCACATACACAGCAACAAGTACAACTTGTTCTTTCAAAGATTAAAATAGCATACAAAAGCCTTCCTTCTGTATTAATTTTTCCAGGAGAGTTAGTAGCCTAATAAATGACAAATTAAAAAGATCTTGAACTTTAAAAAATACTATTGTGGTAGCTCGGTATCCAGAGATGAGAGCAAGAGAAAAAACTGCATCAGCAGGTGTCACTGCAGGCTCCAAAACCACTGCAAACTTCCAAGGAAGACTGCAATTAAACCCTTTTTTATGTCCAACATGCATTAGTTCTTGTTCTTCTCATAGGCAACAAGGATGGGTACATATTAATCTGTTGTAATTCATTATTTCACACGGCATTAACATTTTCCTTGTGCAGGACTTGTTTGCACTGGGCATGTAAACGGAACCATGCTCCTGTGGTGGCTCACCTGCTGCAGGCTGGTGCTGACAAGGAGATCCTCACCAGGAAGGGAGAGAGCCCAGCCCAGTTAACGTCCAGGAGTGAGATCAGGAGGATGCTGGGAGGTAAACCAAACCTATTGCCTACACTTTGTGATTGTCAAAGGCACTTAAAAGCCTGTGTGTTCCAGTCTTTACTTTGCATGTGAAGATGCTCACAAAGATGTGAAGATGTGTGGGTTCCAACAATTTCCGTATTCAGCTAGCCAAACTTTTTTCTAAACACTGAGAAATTAGGAAACCTGCGTTTTGAAGAGTGCCATGGTCGAACCAGTGAGATAGATGCAGCTTCCTGTTGTCAAAAGGGCAACAGAAGAAAATCTCTCAAATGTGTATAAAGCCCTTATATAAGCAACACCTAGTTCATGTTCTGTGGAGCTTAAACACTGTTGCATAAATGGAAAACTAGCAGCCCAGAGAACCAGCTCATTGGTAGAGCATGTTTATTGTAACTGGTAGAGTGGAGTAGGGTTTGCTGCTAGAGGTAATAAGTAATGTGAAATGTGGTCAATTAACAACCTCTTTCCTCCCCTTTGTATTCTCTTGTCTGTTTTTGTTTTCATTATTGTCTCCCAGCTGTTGAACTGGTGATGTTTCTGTTCTCCCAGTACTGCATGTTGTTTTCCCTTCATCCCCTGCCTTAATATCAAACAACATATTCCTCTTTGTTTTTCATTGCCTTATACATTATGAAGACAACAGTATTATACCACCAGAGACCATGTTACAACATGCCGTCTGCAGATTAATACAAAACCACAAGTACTACAATGTTTAAAAGGAAATAGCACCCCTAGAATTAACCAGAATCAGACTCTGCTTTTGTATTCAGTGTATTGCAACACCTAAGCACAGTTCTGTTTACTGCAGAAAAAAGGTGTAGTGCTTCTTGATTCATCTTTTATCCTTTTAACCTTCTACTTCCTCCTCCTAAAGAAAAAGATAAAAAAGAATCCCCACAGTGCAATAGCAATACTTTTTTAGACTTGGAGACTAAACAGTTCTTGAGATGAGCTGTTCTGTGATCTGTCATTTCTGCAGGTACCTTTTGCCTGCCTAAAGAAGGAAATCTGGAAATTCATTCTTGAAGTAAAAGGTGTTCTGATGCCATGAATTAGCAATGAGAAGTTAACTGATAACCAAAACAGTCACGAAACAGTAAAAGAAAGCTTGGATTGCTCAGTCTGTTTCTTGGAGAATGTTGTTTTGTTTGTTTTGCAGTGGAAGATGATGAACTCCCAGAACTAAAGAAAGATTCAGATCTGCCAATCATCCCTAACTATCTGGCTAACCCACCTTTCCCTTACATTTATAACACCATGAGTAGCAGTATTCCAGATCCTGCCATGAATGGAGGTATCTCATGCTTAGACCCACAAGACCTCGACTCCTCGTCCTTACCTGCGGTGGAGCTGTGCAGACGTGCAGCAGCACAGGATGGGAGTGCTGCTCCCAAGGGGGCTGATGGCACAGCCATGCCCTCGCTGCCCGGAGGCTGTCCAGCTGCACCACACACAAAACCTGTCCTCCAGAGAGGTCCAGTGTACCAGGGATCTGTGTCCTGGAGAGGTGCCCCTTCACTAGCTGGGTCACATCAGTCTGTACCTCAGCACGAGAATGGCTCCTGCATGGGGCCTGTGCCAGCTTTTCAGCCAGTCTTCTTCACAGGAGCTTTTCCACTTAATATGCAAGGTAACAGTAAAAGTCTCTCCTCGCTTTGATTTAGAACTTCTGCTGTTGTGGAGGGTGAAAGTAGACTAATCAGGGTTATGTATATTCACATATTTCAGTTTCCTGTGTTTAGGCATTCAGGAAAAATTTGAAGGGAATTAAAGAGGCAGACGTCCTGCTTCTGCTGGAACTGTTATTAAAATATTGATGAAAACATTTGCTATTTGTCTCAAATGCTATAAAAGCACACAGATACCAGAGTAATCTAATTCCCTGGATAGCATACACCAAGCTTCAAATAAAGAATGTGAGTAGCCAGCCAGTAAGCTCAAGAGAGAACCTCACATGGCTCATTCTGCAGACCTGAGTCTTGAGATGAGCTGTTTCTGTGATCAGCCATTTCTGCAGGTACTTTTTCCTGCCCAAAGAGGGAAGTCTGTAATTACAGTTTCAGTTCAGGATTTCATTCTTGCAATAAAAGGTGTTCTGATGCCATGAATTAACAATGAGAAGTTAACCAATGACTAAAAGAATCAAAACCCAATTAAAGCAATCTTGCATTGCCAAGGAAATTGATAACTGGTATAATCTACCTTTAAGTTAGCTTCAATCCAGTAAGATGAATATTCACACAAAGGTTCATACATGCATACACACACAGTATTAGATTTGCAGTGATTTTTTCATAAAGGTTGATGGAAGTCAAACTAATGAAAATTGTGATCATAAAAGTCCAGTTCTTTGCTTTCTGAAGATTCTTGTACTGATACAAATGCTACATACAAGGTTAACAGAACATAGAAATATCGGGAAGTTAGTACAGGGATATCTTTCCAATTCCTTTACACATCTGCCTATTAATGTACCTTTTTACTTCTAACAGAACTGGTGCTTAAAGTCAGAATACAAAACCCTAATCTTAGAGAAAATGACTTCATTGAAATTGAAATGGACAGACAAGAACTGACCTACAAGGAACTGCTGCGAGTAAGTTGCCGTGAGCTGGGTCTTAACCCTGAGCATGTACAGAAGATTAGAAAATTACCAAATACAATGCTGCGAAAGGTGAGAACTCCCAGTTTTGAAGCACAATAACTTACAAAAAGGATTTTTAGGTTACCATTAAAAAGGAATAATGTATTGGTCACCTGCATAGGCCCATGTTGGAATAAAAAACCTAAACCAAACCCCAAAACAAAAAAGCTCCCTTCAGTTTCCAGCACTCAGCAGTTGTTTGTTTGGGGTTTTTTTTAGTAAAATGGTTCTTAAGTTTCTTGCTCATTTCCTTTCATAAACATTTGGTGTTGAGCCAGTTAATACCTGATTTCTCTACTACATTCTTACATGCATCGCAGTACCAAATCTCTACCTGTCACCAGCATTTCCAAGGCCTGCCGCACTCAGCTGAGGTTTGCTGGTTCAGTAAGGACTGTACAGGCCTTACACATTGCAGAAAGGGGTTTCAGAATTATTCTGAGTGCAGGTCTCTGTGTGTTAACTGTCTTTTTACTTCACCTGTGTAGCAAACAGGAACCCAGTGACCTGTTGTACTGATTCACCATTGACCTTTCTGTCACACTCAGATCCCTCTAGACCATTGTAGCCATCAGTTGGGGAGCTAATCTGATTAGCACAAGATTGTAACAGACTTCACTGTACTGCATCTTCATTGACTATAAGATGACATTCTTTGTTAGTCAAGAAGGGAGAGATAAAAAAAACCACAAAGACACACAAAAAACCCCAACCAAACAAAAAAAACCCCACCACAACCAAAACCCAGAAAACCCATAAGCAGCTCTGTCACTTGCCAGCTTAGGTTGTTGTTGAAGTTCCTGCTCTGGTTACTTCAGGGTCTCCCGGTAGGACCTGGGGACACTTATTGCTGGAGGTGATACAAGCCCAATTCTATTTAATGCCATTCAGCAGCAGAGTACTGCTGCAGAGTGGACCAGAGCTCAAGCTGCATGGGGGGAGGGCATCCCCATGGCTCCCTCTTGCCAAAGCCACCTCCATGATGGTGTCGTGGGGTCTCTCCTGCATGCAGGACCTTCACAGGTAGATGTAGGAATCAATTAATGAACTTCTAAGAATTACCAAGGAGGAGGAAAAGAAGAGCTGGGGTGGCATGCAGTAGCTCTTCACAATTGCAATTCCACTAGTCACTTGCATTTGCCATCAGTGTTTCATTCTTTCTACAAACAGACTTAGTGACTAGCTGAATCGGAGCCCAGAGTAAATCTAAGATGCAACAGGATGTTTGCTTCCCAGTTTGCTGCAGAGTTGTCATATATACGGACAAATCATAGTACATAACTTGTGCTAGTATAGGCCTATTATTTTCTTAGCTCTTCAAAACTGAACAGACAGTTTATCACCTAACAACTTACTGTGTTTATTTAAAGGACAAAGATGTGGCAAGGCTACAGGATTTCCAAGAACTGGAGCTTGTTCTAACAGTAAGCGACAAAAACTTACTTTTCAGAGTCCCAGCACTTTCTGAACGGAGTGGTTATAACAAGAAGGCATCAGAACTTACCTATTAATTGTTTAAAGACTAATACAAAAGATTTGTATCTCTCGCTTTCCAATTACATTTGAAACACAATATCTGTAAGGGCTAGTGATGTGGAAAAAATCTATTTTGTTAACCTGGAAATAAACTAAAATGGTTATGCACAGTTACAGCATCTAGTTAAATCTAAGAATACTGAGTCTGACATGAAAGTAGCTCAATGCAAAGGAAGTATGGGTAGAACTATCTGTTAATGCAGCACTTTTCCTTACAAAAGATAATCTTGAAATACTGCAGAGTTAGCAGCTCTCAGGGAAAGGCTTTACCTTAAACTGTTCTAATCATTTGTTTGCTATAAAATAGCAACTCAAGCTAAAGAACCTGCCATGAAACCCATTTGATAGTGGTACTGAGCCTATTACCATTAACCTTCACTTTTTACATTGTGTACTTTAAGTCATATCTTATTTAGAAGTTAAAAACCAGAAGGGTTTAAATCCATGGAAGAAGCACAAAACTATGTTTAGTTTAAATATGATCAAGTGACTTAATACCTGTGATTTCTTAATCCCTGTTTACACTTTTCCTTATTTCTCAGGCTGAAAATAAACAGTGTTAGTAATTATCCAAATCATAAGTATGCTCTCAGCCAAAATCCCTTTTATTGTCTGTCAATATTGTATTGCCATGTGCAATTTAAAATACTATTTTTGTTACTGAATTGACAACACATTTCTCAACACTGCTTTGACTTCCCCTTTTAAAAGTACAAATATTGTAATTTTACTTTTACACCTACATGCCTGAGAAAGATTGCATCTTGAACCTTTAAAGTTGCCTGTGTAAAAAGTAAGTAGTAAAATGCCCAAGATACTAAATCTTGATGTTCCTATGCAATGTAGTTTGGTTTTCCCCCAATAACTCATGTTTACCTATGCTGTTTATTGAAAAAAACCCCACTTTTTCTGTTCCTTAAAATGCAGAATTACACTACTTTGATATGAAATTCTGGAATAAATAAATTGAAATGTATTTAAGAGCTGGACTTTACTTAATTTTTTAGGATTTTAGTATGTACTCAGTTACTTGCATTTAAGGAAGAATTCTGCTCTGGTAGCCTAACTGTAGATGTAGTATGAATGAGATGAATGAGGTAGGAGATGTAACAGGCAAGCAGAACATACCAAAGTGGACTGTTTTTCCCTCTGTGTCTTCGTCTTCCTGCGCCCTTCACCCCAGTTTCTTTGGAAACTGCAGCAACCAGAGGATTTTATTGCCCTGTTGTCTGAGAACTGACAGCCCAGGTGCTACATTGTACATGGACCTGTAAGCAGGACGTGTAGGAGTAGCATGAGCAGGGAGCTGCCCTCAGGCTAGCTGGAGGAAACGCTGAGGCAAGAGAACTGCATCTCAACCTCTAAGCACTGCAGGTGACTCCATCGGAGTGGAGTGAGGTACCCACCACAGCCTCTTCTCCCTTCTCAGAAGCAGGGGCAGGTAAAGAAGTTTGGTTCTTCCCCTCCAGTCAGAGCAGTCACCTGTGCTACAGCTCTTGGGGGAGCCGGTACCCAGGTTTACCCGTGCTCATTCTCATCCAGTGACTAGCCCTTTGTGCAAAGGGGAGCAGCATCAGGAGTGCCTGAGCACACAAGAGGGAGCCCTCTCCCAAGCTGCCTTGTAGTTGGACGTCTGGTGTTCATCTGGAAGCATGGATCCATACAAACACCCAGATTTCCTGTGTGCCAATTATCTAGACTGCAGCTCAGTCTCCTAAGGTTATACTAGAACGTTTCGTCACAACAAAATACCCTCTTTTGAAAAGTGCTGGAGGTCAGGTGTGGTCTGAGTCATGGTCACTATGTGGGGTTTATACCAAATTGCTGGTGGTGTATTAATCTCTGTGTAAGGGAACAATGAAATCATTGTGCCTCCTACCACACTCTGCCCCTTTCATTCTTCCTGGTACACAGAACAGATCAGGTTAGGCATCAGCTCTCTAAACACAGCTAAATCCATGAAGGTACCAGGCTTAAGCAGTCAGACCAACTAGAGAAGAGCTCATCTGTTGGGTGAGGACTTTGTTGTTACATTAATTATCTTGCTATCTGTGCATTCCATGGAATATTTTTATACTTTATGCAGTTTATACACAGAAGAGACTATTAACACTCCTAACAATCTGATCAGTGTATAATCATTATATTACTGTGTACGATAAATAATTCATTACTTTGTGCTCTGCTATATAAAATATTAATGTCGAATGGATACTTGGCAGCAGATTCTAGTTTCTATTTAAGAAGTATCATTTGTAAGAATTAATAAATGATTATTTTTGTCTGAACTTTACTTACAGAAAACCACGAACATCTTGCTGTGGAGGTTTCTAGAGTGCCTGGTGCAGACAACTAAAGCAAGAGATGTTCTATCAGGTTTAAGCACAGTACTTGCTTTATCTGAGGAGGTTTGGTTATCAACAGCGAGATACTTACTTCTGCAAAATTAACCACACATTATTTCAGGTGTTGAATAAGATAAATTATATACTCATTTGCTCATCACGTGTTCATCTTAAGTGCAGACTTACGCGAAGTGATTTCACATGTAAGAGAGAGAGTAAAATTAAAATACTCTTGTGCCAGTGATGTCCCTCCAGGCTTACCTGGAGTCTGCTAAATTGGTAGAAGTTGTGTAGTTAATGGTTTACATTAAGCCATCTGTAGGTCTAGCTTTAAACACATTACTCAGAATTCCTATGCTGAACAGGAATTTGTTTTCTAATGCTCAGGTTGCCCTGGGCAGAGATGCCAAAGGTCATGGGATAGCTCAGCCCTGAAGACACAGCATCCAACTCCCTTGCCCTGGGGGAAATACTGAAAGGAGGAGGTTGGAACTACTTGGAGATGACACATTATTTCACTATTTTTCACCTGAGTCACTGGAGGCCTGTGTCTAGTGGGGTCCCTCAGGGGTCAGTACGGGGACCAGTACTATTCAACCTATTCATTAATGACCCAGGTGAGGGAACAGAGTGTGCTCTCAGCAAGTTTACTGCTGACACTAAACTGGGTGGAGTGGCTGACACACCGGAGGGTTGTGCTGCCATTCAGTGTGACTTAGACAGGCTCTGGAGAGTTGGGCAGGGAGACACTGCATGAGATTCAATAAGGCCAAGTGTCGAGTTTTGCACCTAGGAAAGACCAACCCCATAGATCAGGATAGGTTGGGGACTGACCTGTTGGAGAGCAGTGAAGGGGAAAGGGACCTGGGGGTCCTAGTAGATGGAAGGATGACACAGCAGTGTGCACTTGTGGCCAGGAGGGCCAATGGGATTCTGGGGTGTATTAGAAGGGGTGTGGTCAGTAGGTCAAGAGAGGTTCTTCTCCCCCTTTATTCTACCCTGGTGAGGCTGCATCTGGAATATTGAGTCCAGTTCTGGGCCTCTCAGTTTAAGAAGGATAGGGAACTGCTGGAAAGAGTCCAGCACAGAGCCAACAAGATGATTAAGGGGGTGGAACATCTTATGAAGAAAGGCTGAAGGAGCTGGGTCTCTTTAGCTTGGAGAAGAGGAGACTAAGGGGTGACCTCATCTGTGCTTTTAAATATGTGAAAAGTGGGTGTCAGGAGGATGGGGTCAGGCTCTTCTCAGTGAAGCCCAGTGACAAGACAAGGGGCAATGGTTGTAAGATGAAGCATAGGAGGTTCCCTGTGAATACAAGAAAAAAAAAATTTCCCAGTGAAGGTGCCAGAGCACTGGCACAGACTGCCCAGAGAGGCTGTGGAGTCTCCTTCTCTGGAGAGATTAAAAACCCATCTGGACGTGTTTCTGTGTGACCTGGTCTCGGGAATCCTGCTGTGGCAGGGGGCTTGGACTAGATGATCTTTTGAGGTCCCTTCCAGCTCCTAACATTCTGTAATTAGCTGGGCCTATCTTTCTACTCCAAAACCAAAGAATCCTTACACAGAAAACATACAACACAGGTGTATTTTGTACCATTAATATAATTTACTAATTATAAACCTGAATACAGTGCATACTGCCCCATGATACATGCATTTTCTTGGGAAAACGTTTAGCATTCTTTGGGAAAAAAGCATATAATAAAATACTTTATGTATACAGAAAACATTAAAAAATATAAAATTCACTTTCTGGTCCTTGTAATTGTAAAATACTTTGTTCACATATCACAAAGTTTAGTCTACTACAAAACCTGTTTTGTAAATTACAGTACATTCATAAGTCACTTTTGTGGCAAGTCAGTAATGTTAAAAAAAAAAATAAAGAACCCAAACTTTTCATGCTAGTCCAGCATCTTTGGCCATACTGTAGAATATACCCTTGGATGCTATAAGGTTTGCAGGCGTATCAAATTCAGCTATGGTTCCGTTGTCTAGAACGAGAACCCTGTGCAAAACAAAAGGTGGTGGTGATTAAGCTATGTCACAGAATTCCTCACAGGAAATGTGATAGCCCTTTTCACCACAAAGTGAACTGCTCTAATCTTTGCTTTGCTTCTCAATTATTTTCACATGTTGAAAACCAACAGATGATAAACATCCTTCCTGAGCTGCTGTTTGATTTAAAAAGGTACAGGACAGTCACTACCTCCCTAGTAGTGGGAAGCCAAGGAGATAAAAGCTCATGAAGTGTAGTAATATTTCTTTAGAGTAATTAATATGACACGATGTTACTGAAAAACAGCAGCTGCTAGTTAAAGGAGGACCCATAAGCTTGCTGACAGTGCCGTGAATGCAATTGGGCCATTTCTTGTCCAGCTCTAGTTAGTGAATACAGACCCTCTTTCTATACAGAAACAGAACACAGGCAAAGTCAGGTCTAGATAGTCTAGGATTAAACATTGCTTACATATTACCTGATAAGAGCATCAGTGTGACTACGCAGAGACAAAACAGACCCTATTAAGGGCTGCTTCACGTACCCAGTAAACCAGTAAGCATCCCCCATGCACCGCGAAGAGTTTTTTACCTTGTGTAATCCATAATTGTGTTCAGCCTGTGTGCTATGGTCAGCACGGTGCAGTCTTCAAACTGGGTCCTAATTGTCATCTGGATAAGATCGTCCGTCTCGAGATCGATGGCTGCTGTCGCTTCGTCAAGGATCAAGACTCTGCTCTTGCGGAGCAGCGCTCGTGCCAGACAGACAAGTTGTCTTTGGCCAACACTGCCAACAGGGACAGAGCTTTCACAAATGAGGCCCTGCTGCCCTTAGCTCTCCACTGCTCTAAATGTCTTGTGCTAGAGCAGATCACTCGTCATATAAAGTTACCCAACAAAATAACAGTACTGAACAAACAGCCTTGTCAGCCCTGGAGCTAACAGGTACATGCTGCAGCATTACCCAGTGTGTTTCAGCGTTTGTGCTCACTCACTGCCTGTCCCAGTACTGACAGAGACACCAAATGCCCTTTCTGTGGCAAAAGGAAGGGAAACTAATGATTACAATGCTTCTGCCTCAGTTTTCAGAAATGCACAGAGTTGTAACAACACTGAGCATATGCAAACATAACAACCTCCCCGCCACAAAAAACCCAACAACAAAAACCACCCAGCAAACAAACCAAACAACAACCACAAAAGAGAAAAAAGTAAGAAAAAAAGTGTTCTAAGACTCCAAGTCCTTCCTTACCATCAAACCCCAATAAAATCTGAGCAGTCCACACTGCCTCCCTGCTACAAACACAGCCCAGGCACAGCCTCTGCCAGAGTGTCTCTGCAGAATGAGGAAGGAGCTGAACATTCATTACATATATAATGTGGTTATACCACAGCCTCAGAAGCCAGGGCGGCATATCAGAGCCTGGCATTTTATCATCCCCATTCATGTCTTCATGGGTCTTCCAAATGATGATGGAAAATTAATGTTGCTGAAGTGTCAGTTTACTCAGATGACTAATTCAGCACAGCAGCTAAGCCAGTCACCTTGGCATTTCTCTTCCTACCAAACCATGTTTAAAGGACTGATTATTCCCAATACCCTGTCAGTCTGAGACTTCTTTCTTTATTGATAAGACAGGATTTTGGTTTGGGAGAAATCCTTCCCATCAGCAAAGAAGAATCTTACCATTTGTGGCTGAGGCAGAACAATAGGCAAATGTTTGAGCCTTACTGGTTCTCCTGAAACAGGAATAGGTGGACAAATCGCTTCATACACAACCAACTACAGTGTAAACCTGTGCTTAAGTGTTATTGTTACAGCTGAAGAAAAGCTCAGTGTGTATTTCTGGTCCAAGTATTCCTTACCTAAGATTTTCTCCACCTTCTGAGCATTCATAGTCCAACATGGATGGCTGACTGCTGACAAACCTCTTCAGATGAGACAGTTCAAGAGCTTTCCATATTTCTTCATCTGAATACTTATTAAATGGATCCAGGTTCATCCTCAGTGTTCCAGAAAAGAGAACAGGGTCCTGGATATAAAACCAACTTTCATTAGATTAGTGCTTTAGCTGTTTTAAGTACAGGTATTATGAGAAACTGCTTTGAAGTCTCCATTGCGTCGCAGGTAGGCCACCTCCCAATCCTATCCACTCTGAAAATACATTATGTTATACATACATAAAACTCAGATTCCAACTGTAAAGATGGTTTATCCTAAATCCTGTTCATCATCCAGCATCAGCTTAGAAGGTGACGGCACAAGACTACTTGAGAGTATAGTTTGTTCTTCTGAAATAATTTTCTCAGTGTAACAAAGCATTTTCCTCTATGCATAAACCATTATTTATGGTTTGCTAAGCTGTTTAGAGATCATTCCTTCATTGTGATACGCAGAAACAGTACCTGTGGAATAATTGTTAGCCTCGATCGAAGGTCATGGAGACCAATGTCTGAAATTTTCACACCATCGATTTTAATTTCTCCTTTTACAGCTTCCAGGATCCTAAAGAGACAGAGTGTCATGGAGGACTTCCCCGCTCCAGTTCTGCCAACAATTCCAATCTACAACAAATTGCAGGTTTAACAACAAAGCACACAGTTAAAACCAAACCAAAACTCAACAAAAAACCCAAACAAATGCCCAAGACTGCTCTAAGCACTTCGACACAAGAGCTGAACCTAAGGAAGAATGTAACAACCCTCCCCTAGAAACCCATGTCAGGGGCTGTAATGTACAGATTGGCACTCCTGTCGAAAGGTCTTTCATAATAAATATGTACATAGGCCTAGAGCATCCTACGTAATTGGGTCATTAGCTGAGGTACCCATGTCAGGAGTCCAATCACACAAGGACAGGAAATAATGGCTTTTCAGAGGGCTAATGAGACTTCACAGTAAGTATGTGTATCCCCATTCCAGAAGGCAGTTGGTGTCCTGTCTGTTTAGTGTAAGGATAATTCTCTTCTCTTTCACTAACAGTCTAAGTGGAGGATGTTCCCTAGCTATTGTTATGTCACCAGCACACAAAACCTAGAACTTCCAACTGAAGCATAAGGAAGCAAATCTCCTAGAACAATCTCCTGATTCAGGAAGCAAAGAATATCTTTTCCTTTCATGCCAAAAACTCACAGGGAAAACCAAAGAGCAGACAGAAAAAGCTGAAGTTCCTTCTCCCATCTGCACTGCTTCAGAAAAGCATTCTTATCACTGAACTTGTGTCACTTGCACTGGTGCCTCCTACATTGTGTATGGTTGCCCATTGCCAACCTAGCCTGGGAAGTCCAGAAAGTCCTATGCAAGTGGTCCTACTGCTTCCAGCCGGGAGGATGCTCGCACACTGACAGCATGGTTGTCACTGCCGGCTTCTGCAATGCCAGCTTGAGTAAGTGTCCACCACCAGAGCAAGTGTGCTTGTAGACCCTGTCCTTTCCTACATGGTTGTCACTGAAGGCTCAAAGCAAAGTTCTAGCAAAGACATACAGCTGGTAACTCACCTTTTCTCCACCGTGCACTTGGAGGTTTAGGCCCTTCAGCACTAGATCCAGGCCCTTCCTGTACCTCACTGAATAATTCACAAACTCCAGCTCGCCCTTGGACGGCCAGTCTTCTGGGGGACTCTTCCCCTCAATGATCCAGGGAGCCTGAGGAAAACAGAAATGCCTCGTATAGTTTAGGAAAAAATAATTCAAACTCAGATGCAAACACAAACATTTGTAGGTTACTAGAAATATACCTGATAAATCAAATCTTCATTATCAATTAAGTGTAATAATGGGGGACAAAACATGGTTCCTAAACATCCACCCATTTTGGTGGATATAATTAATATTTTTTTTCTAATAACTTTAATACAATGTTGCCTGTTTCAAGCTTTGGCTTCTAGCATGTATCATGCATTTTGTCTAGCTTCCTTTAAACTTCCAGATTAAATACTTGATCTCCAGAACACCGCAGCTCTCTTTAGATGTTCCATTTCCTAATTCTTAGCCTCCCATCATGTACACGAGGCTAACAAAACCCAGTGTGTCCAGGGAGCAGCAGATTTCCCAGCACAGCTCCATCTGCCACTTTCAAAAGTCTTTGGCAACAAAGGTAGATGGTTGGACGATTTTCCTGTATTAAAGCAGTACAGTGTTTCTAGACATGTTCTTCTCTCAAGGGAGATGAGGACTGATTAATCTGATTAAATAGAAATACTATTACAAACATGTGCATAGCCTGATAATTGTACTGCAGCTGGGCTCACTAGCAGGATCACAGCACCATCCATGCAGACAGGACTGTGTATCAAGCACTCCAAACCCAATGAGAGCAATATTCTGATGGTGAAACTCATCTCTGTTGTGCTATAGCCACTCACAGTAGCAGAAAATGAGATGCTGAGCATAGGCTACATGACAGCAGTAATAATTTGGAGCTTTGATAGCATAAATTACAGTTCAGAGCATGACATTAGTTCAGGTTAACTGATAACACTCTCGGAACGGGAGCTGTCTCTCAAGAGTCTAAAGAAAGACTATGTAAATGTGTGCATTAAAATTTCGCCACGCTTGTTGGTGAGCGTGCCTGATGCTCACTAGCTGACCTCTGTTTCAGTTTCTGAATATTCTTTTATTCTTTCAACAGCCACAATGTTAGTTTCAAGTTCAGAAGTCATTCGGACCATCCAATTCAGAGACACTGTCACCTTGGAGAAGACAGAGGAACAACAGATTTAATAATAACAATGACAAAACCAGACACTGCTATTAAGACATAGATTCACATTAATATTAAAACCAGAATAATTACCTTTGCAGCAACATTAATACTGTTAGTGGGACAAGAAGTCTACAGGTAACCAGATGCTTGCATGAAGAAGCGTGTGCCACCCCCACTGATTTAACAAACAGCCCTCTCAAGAAAGTTCTTTTGAAGTCATTCCCCACGTCATGGTTCTCACTGGAAAATTGCTTGCAGCAATTCAGCACACATGATATCAAAATAGCTTCTGGCAAAACTGAGACCATTAAATTAGCTAAAGTGCCCACAGCTTGGGTGACTATGGTTCCTCTTGCCTATTTATAAATCCTACTGATCTGCCTGTGATTACCTGGAAACAGTCATGTACTATGTAGCAGGCATGATGCAGGACATGTTAAGCCCATGCTGCTCAAAGGACCTGTTCTTAGAGGCTGCACTTGACACTTCCTGAGCTTCATGCATGCTGCCACTCCGGATACCAATGTGCTGCACAATCTTGATGCTCTCAAAGTGCCCCGAAGTCCTACTGCACATGAGCTTGATGGTGGTCTGTCAGCATTCAGTGCAAATCTCTACTGTTTCCAAATGTCCCACAACTCATTTTTATGATTTCCTTATTAACTTCAGCTTTAACAAGCACTTAAATCACTGCTAATATATCTGTACCACACACAAAACTGCAAACCCATTAATGAACAGAAAGCTCTGATACATACCTGTAAGGCATAAGATACTGAGAGTCCTACCAAGCCAGCATTCAGGCTGTTTTTACCAATCACAGCAAAAAGGGCAGCAAAAAGGACAATGCAGTTCCCCACAAACTCAACTCGAATGCCCAGCCACCTGGTAGAAAGGCAGATCAAGAAAGTGGTAAACGGTTGCTCAGACCAGATATGCAAACATAGGATTATCTAAATAGGAACAGGAAGTTATATGCCTTTTTACCTGTTTGATACTATGCCAGGATAGTAACTCTTCTGATTTTCATCCATCTTCCGATCACTGATGTCTATGAAGGACTTCACTCTTCTGTAGGCTCTGATGACACTGGCCCCTGATACTGTTTCTGAGAAGTGTGAGTAGATGGGAGATCTGCTCACTGACTCCAGGCGCTTCAGCTGGCGGGAGGTAGCTACGTAGAATCGCTGCCATTTTTGGAGAAAATTGAAGGGTACATGAAATACTTTCTCTTTTAATTAACAGTGAAGTATTTTTAGGATAAGAATGTAAAGAACATGGTTACTGATGCACTTCAATGCTCAAAATATCATTGCTTCATTCTACAACAGAGTTTTGGGTAACTGCAATTTCTACAGGCTGTGAGTTAAATATATTTATGTCCCTTTAAATGTAATTAATAAGGCCTAACAAAATGAATCCATTTGTAGGAGCTTCATTCTCCAAGAAAACAAATCATGAGTTATCAGTTCTATAAAATAAGCTTAATTTTTGCTTAGAAGTCAGAAATATTAATGCTTTCTATTTTCAACATTTAAACTTACCATCACCTTAAAAACTTGATATGTCAAATATACACACACTTCAATATATTAAAGTGCACTGAAGCTCTACCTTTAGCAGTAGATATTTATCTTATTTGTTATTACTGTCCTGGTTTGGGTTAGAACAGAACTAATTCTGTTCAGAGATTTTTACCTTTTAGTTAGAGCTCCTCTGAGAAACTGCACTTTCTGAAACTAACAGCATGTTTTCATAGACGCTGCCAGCTTCTAGCAGTGATAAGGCCTAATGTTTAGATTTACTACCAGGGATTGGTGTGCAGAGCAAGGTCACTGCTGACTCTTGTGTCTCACATTGGGGCTGCAGGGTAAAGGCTGCGCCTTCAGGGAGGAGCAGGCAGGACAGGTGACCCTAAACTGACCAACTAAAGTATTTCATCCCAAATACGTCATATTCGATATATAAACTGGAGGTCAGCTCCCCCTTGCTGGATGGCTAGATTGTTCTCCCTTGCTAGATTACTCTCCCTTCTTGGTTCCTTTTCTCCCGCACTTTGGTGATCCATAAGTTCCTGCATCCAGTACCAGTACCTGAGCCTGACTGTCATCTGCTGCTGAGGCCTGCTGCTGCAGTATCAGCAGTGACGTAGTTACCATCAAGGGGGGTTTGGGTTCAGTATTGGGTTTTGTATATATTTGTATCTATTTAAATTATTATTATTATTAAAGTAGTTTTAGTTTTATTTTCCAAACCACAAGTCTCTCTGTCTCTCTTATCCCCTCTCCTTTCCTGTGGTGGGGGGAAGGGGGAGTCGGCCCAGCCGCAACCCTCGACAATTACTTTAAAGCAAAAAAAGTTTATGCCCATTTATTTCATCACCAAATCTCACAGGACATTTTGTTTTCTGAGAAGAATGTTTTGTTTACATAAACATGTAGTTACTTCAGCTTTTTCAATTTTCCCCCAAATTCATGTTGTTTTCCCTAAAAAGAAACAAGAACAATGGAATAAGTCATTGCAATGGTAGTCAGATACTTTTCCAGTTACCTGAACAAAGAAGTAAAGAATTGCAAGTGGAACTATAACCACAGCAAAGAGCGGAGTACTTGCTATAATGACAATCATCGTCGACAAAGAGGTGAAGAATGTTCCAAAGAACATCAAGATGGTTGGTGGGATCACTTCATCGATCACATAGATGTCCTTGGAAAAGCGGTTGATGATTCGGCCGATGGGGGTGGTGTCGTAGAAGGACTGGGGAGTGCGAAGTTTGTTCTCCAGCAGAGCAGTGTGGAGCTTCCGAGCCGCGTTAATGCCTCCCATGGCCAGGGTGAAGGAGCAGACAAGTACTATGAGGCCTAACAGGTGTAAAGGATACATGTTAACCAGTGAACACGAAGTTCCCAATTTGTAGTTCTTTGACTCAGTAGTTTTTGCTGTGCAAGAAGCTTTTGTCCCTTTACTACATTCCCTGTCTACCCTTCTCTCACCATGCACGTTAGCACTACGGCACTGTAGTCACTGCTGCCTAAGGCACAGGAACACATCCTGTAGGAGTTCATCATTCTGTCCATACAAGAAACATGCACAACCATCCTCTGCCTTCCACAAACCTCCATGAAGTCTACGAGCTACAATGTCACGCCTACACTTCAGTGTCTTCTGTACTTAAGTTTTTGTGTTTTCTCTCCAATTTACCTCCCTCAAGCTTCCGTGTCACCCAGTCAAATATTCAGACATCCTGATTTTATCTGGTCTCACCTTGCAAGAGGCCCAAGGCAGCATAGACTCCAATTCGCATGGCTGTGTTGTGCTGGGTCCCATTTATCACTGGCTCGTTCGTCCAGTCACTGAGCCACACATTGGCCCCAATGGCAGCAGCATTTTGACAGCAATATAGGAAACATATCACTAAAGAAATGACAGGGCTGACAGCCTTCAAGTATTGCCAGATCACTGATAGCTTCACCTGCAAATTACACAGCAAAGCTGGTTTGTACTACACAATCAGGAGCTTAGACAGAAAAAGAGAACAAAATTCATGAGAGGAACTTAGTTCAAAACTACCCAAACTCTAACATACCACAGAGAACAGCTCACCTGCCCGAGCTCCACGTCAGGGCAATAACTTTAAAAACAAGTCACAAACTTCTCTGAAATATTCTTTTCCTCTTTTGTGGCATTTTAGTTTTTAAGACAATGCTGGGAGGGGGAGAAGGGAAGGCAAGAAAAGAGGGTGATCAAATAGCAGCAATGGATGGATAATAAGAACAGGAACCAAGTTTTTCAGGCAAAAGAAGCAACTTGGCAAGTGTATCAGGCTCAGGATACTTTAAATGGCCTGTTTAAAGAAAAGTGCTGAGTATGCCTCCATTCAAGTGTCTTTACAGAAGCTTAAATGAGACACCAAATGCTAGTGCACCCCAACAGGAACATAAACAGATGATGCTTGTGACAAGAAGGAAAGATGTAAGGTAGCATGTAAGGTAGTGCAAAAATGCAGAGAAATAAAAAGTAATAGAGACTTAGGACAAAACTCTGTCTCAAAAACAGCATAAGAAAGAATAATCGTAGAATTATAGAATGGCACAGGTTGGAAGGGACCTTAAAGATCACCTAGTTCCAACCCCCCTGCCATGGGCAGGGATGCCACATGCACTTGAGCAGGTCATCCAGGGCCACATCCAGCCCGGCCTTAAACACTGCCAGGGATGGGGCAACCACAACCTCTCTGGGCAACCTGTTCCAGTGCCTCACCACCCTTTGGGTAAAGAACCCCCTTCTAATGAAAAGATAAATTGTTGTTTGGGGACTGTGAAAGCTAAAATAACCCACAGAAACAATTAATTACATGTCTGTGCCATGGACTTCATAAATCAGACTGAACAGGACACAGTGGTCCTTCTAAAGTGCAGGGAAGGGGCTTTCTTTAACAAAATCCCCCTGCTCCTATTCTATCCACTGTCATCAGAAGGGACGGACACGACACGGAGATAGCACCAGCAGGTAGCCAGCAGGTAGCAACTTTATTAGTGGCAACACTACTTTTATACTTTTACAAAAAGGATAATGACCAATTACCTTCATAGAGAAAGGGCACTAACCAATGAGTAACTAACACCTTTATACACAAAGTATACTGACGAATTAGCAGGTGACACTTTCATATACAAATTATACTGACCAATTAAGAAGCAACACTTACTAGGTAAAAACAACTACCATAAATGGGATAAAAACAGTAAACTACAAGGACATGTGAATGTGATAAGACTAAGGCTGTGTGCTGTGGGAGGGTGGCATGCCAAGACTGTGGGCCTCTGTGTACCAGCTGCAAAGCTCCTGGTTAACTGACTCCCACCTTCTCTCTCAGGCTACCTAACTTCTTGTGAGAAACTGGCCTCAGCCTTGTTCAGCCTCCCCTCTGTAGGAGTCTGGACCCTGCAGCCCACCATAGCATACCACAGTCCACTGCTCCTTTCTGCCCTTTATTTTACTCTGTATTCCTAAACTCTCTATTTTTCCTCCTCTTCTTTTTTTTCCTGTTCTCATTTCACCCCGTTGCCCTGCTTGGGAAGAGCACAGCCCCTTTGGTACTGATGTGCATAAAATGCTTTTGAAGATGGGGTGGTAGGTATAATTTGCTCAGAAAAGATGTGCTGGCACACAACAGGCATCTGGCTCCTGTAACCCACTGCTGCAGGTCATCAAACACCCAGAGCTGCAGCTGGACTCAACAGCAGCCAAACAATTTAAGAACCAACAGAGCTGAAAGCTCTGCAAATGTTCACGCAGGGCTGACAGCACAGTGCTTTTGGTGTCAAATGACTGTGGCAGGAGCTGTAAGGGTATTTTTCTGTCTAAATACATAGCCCTTGCCAGGTGCAGAAACCTCTGACAAAATCCCAAATTTGAATAATCGGTGGCCACCAGATTAATGCCTAAAGCCTGCGGTCATTTATACAACACATTTAACAGAACTGGATCAAATGTAAAATTAAGAATTATTTTTTTCAAATGGAAAAAAGAAAAAAAAGTGTAGAAGAAGGGAGGGAGAATCCAACCATACCCTTCCTGTTTCAGTAGTTTCAGTCTGAATAAGTTTCTCGTTCGGATTTTTTCTTGGCAGAGGAGGCTCTGCTGGCTTCTTTTCACAGACTCTTCGTTTCGTTGACATTTTGTTGGGACATTCTCCTCCCTCAGAAGATATTACACTAAGTTGCCTAGCCAAAACAAAAGAGTCATTAGGAGAAAAAGGGCACATTGTGGCAGTGCTAAGGCAAGATGGGGATGCAGCAGACTGCCCTTATTCCCAGCTCTTCTGCTGAGTTTCCACGCCAGCCTCACTACAGTTATGGGTGCTTGTACCAGCACTCCAAATATTCAGTGATGTCAGTACCTAACACAGGCTGTGGCAGGACATGGGCTCTTTTCTAAAGGCCTTTAGACATTTTAAATCTAACCCCAAGCTTCTCTGTTTTCACATCAACAGTAGCTGGACACCACCTGTGAATATATTCACGAAAACTTCTAAAGATTTCCAAGATTCCCAATGGAAAGGTACAATGCAAAAGGTTCATTTATCACAGGTTGTAACAGTTTAGTGTTGTGTGGGTAAAATACATACAGTAGTGCTACCTCAGAACCAGAGTGTTGTTTTAAGAAGTTGGTTCAGTTCAGATTAAAAAGAGGATTTTGCAGGAATAGATGTTTAATCTTCTTTGCATGCTCCTTCACATCTATTTTCAAAAGAACACTAAACCAATTTATAAGAGGAAACTAAGAATTAAACTAAAGCCAAGAATGAGAAGCAATATGCAATAATATCTTTCAGATGTGTTTTGACACAGAGTAAAAACACATGAACCCCATGTTTACCTAAGAAACTGTTTGCGGACCTCATTCGTCACTGGTTCATTATCTGCAAGATCAGTGTGGATGCTAAGGGTGTCTTCAGCTAGTAGGACTTCTTCATCCTCCAGCACTGCAAGACAAGATCACATGTCAGATTTTTCTGCAAAAAAGCAGATAAAGCATGTCAGATAAAGCAGAAAACACAGGAAAAGGTGGCTATACAAAGCAAGAGTAATGAAAAAAAATATTACAGCAGGAAAATCATAGTGCATAAACTCCCCCATAGTTCTGCTTACATCCCTCTGTGCATCATTGCTCCTAACTAAAATGCAAAGACCTTGTGAGGCAGGTTGGCTGTGCCATTACATCACTCCAGTGCATCGGAAATGTTAAGTGATAGTGTTATAGTTGGTTCTAGCTAAATTCACTTATGGTCTAGGCATGGAATGGGGGAGTAACGTCAGGAACTACTTCAAGCCTCTGCTCTTGCTAGAGGATTTCACACAACTTCCTCTCTGCCCATCTGGAGGGAAGCAGTGCTGCAGCCAAAGAGCGTGGGAACACTGTCACACAGAGGAAACATTCACCAAAATGCTTTAATCTTGTAAAATTTTATCAGAATCAAACCAAGCTGCAAAGTAACTCAAGATTAAAATGTCATTTGAACTTTGCTATATGAAAAAACCCCAACATACAAACAGAGAAAATTACCAGACTCTGGGTAGCCCCTTTGATAACAAGTCTAGTTTGTACTTGGCTACTCCACTTTCCTGCTGAGCCTGACCTTGCCAATGGTAAGATAAATTCCCAACTTTAAAACAATTTCTAACACAAGAATTGTCTTTTGTTCTTTTTTTTTTCTTTTTGTAGGGCAAACCACATTAAATTTTGAAAGAAGGTTGTGCAGAAAGGCAAATGCCAGACTGTCATGAAGAAGCAGGCGACACTTTATACAGAGGAAGTATCTGTAATCTGGCTGACAGAAAGAGACATGTTTTAAGACAAAGCAAAACTGTACTTGTTGGCTCATCCTCTTCAATGTCTTCATCAAGTGCATAATTTCGCAGGAATTCTGCAAAGGCCTTGTTTTGCTTCAGAAGGTCTTGGTAAGATCCCATTTCAGAGATTTTGCCATCTACCAGGACAATTATATAGTCTACCTGCGGCAGGAAACTGATGCCATGGGTCACCAGAATTCGGGTCTAGATAGGGGAAAAAAAAAAGAAAAAGCCCACATCTCTCAGCTGCCACTGTGGGGACTAACACTACTCAGCAAGCCAAATACTACCATATTTTTGGAACAGGGAGCAAACTATTCCATCAAGGCACAATGCCAGGGGAAATACACTGTCCTTATTAGCCAGATTAGCTTGGAAATACGTACATGAACTTACTAAGCTTCCTGCTGCATACTGATAATAACCGCAGAGGGAAGTAAATCAACTGAATTATCATTCCCCCTTTCCTGGTGCTGATTTTCTTTGCAGCCCTTCCCTTCTGAGCTCTGAGATATCTGAGAAGATCGAAACAGGAGCAGAAGGGGAAGCAAAGAGATTGCAGTCTGGTTTCATAGTGCCAGGGACCTCTGAAATCAGTAGGCTGCTACAACTTCCTCACTGCACTGCCTCTGAGTGACAACAAGCAATACTAAGCTGACAACCCTTACAAGCCTCTGCAAACACCTTGTTTTTGGAGATCTCATACTGGGGATTTTAAAACACTGAGCAGGTTTCTGCTTCTACGTGTTCTGACTAGATCACATCACTTCTGGGCATGCCTAAATAGCAGCTCGCTGCAGAGCCTGTGCTGTGGGGAAAAGGTGTCCACATTGCCAATTAAACACAGAAATTCAGGGATGATTCAGCACTCAAGCGTCAGTGGTGAAATAGCTTTCCTGTTATCCATCAGTGTTTCTCAGTTTGTGTGCATTTTTAAGAGGATCTAAATGTCAGCTTACTTTTCCTTTAAGTTCCCCATCTGGACCAACGACTTTGTCAAAGATGTGCTTGGCAACATGTGAGTCCACAGCAGAAAGAGGATCATCTAACAGGTAAATGTCAGAGTTGCTGTACACCGCACGAGCGAGGCTCACTCGTTGCCTCTGGCCACCTGAGAGGTTGATGCCCTGAAGGGGAAGAGAACAAAACCTTTCACACCACTCTGTTCCAGCAACAGCTATGACTGTTTATGGCTCTCACCCAGTAAAACACATGGATGTTAAATTGAAACATGAGATGCTGAAGAGAACAACTCACACCAAGCCAGAGACAGGAACCTAACGCCTATAAATCTGTTTGCTCACTGCCAAACTTCCACTCACCCAGCAATCTGGAGATGGAATAAACCTCTTGTAAAAAAAATCCCACAAACTGATAAAAAGGAAGTTTGTCAACCATGTTGTAAAAGGCAAACATTCAAAGCAGGACTGTGGCACCTGGAACATTTTCCATACCTTTCATCCTACATACTAACCCACATATCCACCCCACTTTGTGATATCCATCTCAACTTTAGTGGCCTTTTTAAAAAAAAAAAGCTTTGTTGGTAACCAGAGATGTAAAGGTTTCTCATTAAAATGAGGTGTTAAGGGATGATCATATCACCTTTGCACTTGACGCATACCCTATGTTCCCTCCCTTTTTGTCCCTACAGGAAAAGGAAAGACTTTAACTATTCTGGACATATGCACCTTTACAAGTAGACAACAAATGGAGGATCCTCTGATCTTCCAGGGCTAGATATGCAATTATTCATCACAGTACAAACACATGCTTAAAGTTAGGAATAAGTTTAAGTTTTAGAGTTAATATGAGGAAGAACTTTTTCACAGTAAGGGTGAAGGAACACTGGAACAGGCTGCCCGGGGGGGTTGTGGAGTCTCCTACTCAAGGAGACATTCAAGGCCCGCCTGGACTCGTTCCTGTGTGACCTTATCTAAGGTGTCCTGCTTTGGCAAGGAGGTTGGACCTGATGATCTTTCTAGGTCCCTTCCAACCCCTAACATTCTATGATTCTATGCCTTCCACACAACTGCCTCACACAACTTCCACACAACATGCCTCCTACAGTGTTACGGTAGGAGGGATGCCATTGTAAAGATTAAACCAAATCAAAGTGCTGACTCTATTGCAATCTCTCTTTAGCTTGATGGAACAGGAATCACCAAAATAAAATTACCTTCTCTCCAATCTCAGTCTGATCTCCTCCTGGCAGCACTTGCAGGTCAGTTGTCAAAGCACAGGCGTCCAGGACATTTTGGTATTTTTGTTCATTAGGAGCTTGGCCAAACAAAATGTTATCTTTCAGTGTGGCATTCTGGATCCAGGCTTGTTGAGGTACATAAGCAACAGAACCCTTGAACAAGGAGGGAGAAAGGAAATCTCTGACTTGTAATAAGGCGCAATTCATGCCTACAACTCTGATTAAAATCTGCAGCACACAGATACAGCTCCTGTTTGATACACATTCACATTACACATGTGCTAACTGTTGATGTACAGCTGACAGAACGAGGAAAGCTGCTTGACATAAAGCATAACTGAACAGGTGTGGGCAGAACCCAAATAAGCATGCAGACAAGCTGGCATAGGAGCAAAGAAAATTCCCTCTCCAGCCTGATGTACATTAAAAGCAACGGCAGGCGTAAGCAGCACGTTTCCATAATCATAAATAGTACCAACCTTCACAGCCACTTCTCCTTCCAGCTTTTCCATTTCACCCAAAAGAGCAGACACCAGAGAAGACTTTCCACAGCCAACATGGCCAACAATGGCAACCAAGGCACCACTGGGGACCAACAGATTTATACTGTGGAGGAAACAGGCTGGAAATTAATTAAACATTAGTCTACTAAAGACATTATAGGTCTTTAAATCGAGGCTAAAATACACAATGATAGACCAGCCTGACCTCAGCCTGACTGTATATCATAAGCAAGCTTGGTCACTGGTCTTCTCCTCCCTTCCTTGTGTACCATCAACCGTAATCAGAACTGTAGGAGTAAACGGAAACCCAGACTAACCTATCTTGTTGGTTGTTAAATCAGTAGAATTGGTAGCAAGCCTTCTAAGACCCTTTGCTGCATTGTTATCAGTCCATTAGCAAGTCATACAGGGTTAATACATGTTTTAAAAGCATACAATCTTCCAGAAGTCTTTTGGGTTTTGATTTTAAAATCAAAAGCAACTGTACAAAAGTAGTTTTGTAGGGAGTGAATACATTCCATCTAAAAACGTTCAAACCACTTTAGTACTGTATTTCCAGTGCTAGTAAATAGGGTTCACAATGATACAAGGAAAAAAAAACTTTCTCAGTTGAAATCTTCCACTGTTTTCCCCACTATGTTCTGAAAGGTACTGCTTTAGGTTCTGGATTTAAAGGTGAGCTGATGCGGAAATGACTAATGGACACTTTGCCATCTAAGTGTCTTTCATGAATGAAATCAAGCCGAACTTTGGTTCGCACATATCCTGATGCAGAACTATGGCTCTAATTCTTATGCAGATTCTTATCAAGCAAGTAGTTGATTTTTTGAACACTACAAGAGGCTTTCTGATGATTTGTTTGGTTTAAAACAAACAAAAAATAAAAGCAGGAAAGCCCAAAAGCACTACTGGTAGGTTGGGGTTTTTTTCTATTATTCTTTCCCTCTATCTGAGTTTTGCCATACTGGTACTTTAGGAAGTCACCAGGTAATTTTTAGCTCAAGGACAATAGCAATTTGAGCTGGAGATGCATGGTTATTTTGGAAATGAACACTTAAGTCAACTTGTCTGCGGATTTGGTTGCTTCAACCAAACCGTATCTTTAAACACTAAGCCTCTTGCTTACAGGTTATCCATGTTAACTTGTTGAGCTAATAAACTCAGCACAGCAGCACAAACTCCTTAGATTGAGAATTCTGAGAATACTCAATCAGGTTTCTGTGATTTTGATTGACAACAAAGCATAACATCAGGAAGTGCATGCTCTGGGCAAATTTTGTTTGTATTCATTCAAATAGGCAAATGAGCAAAACATGCACTCTCATAGTCTGGAAATGGCCCACCCACAGCCACAGGGATGAGTCTGCCACAAGACTCCTAAAAGAACAGACTCCCAGGTTTGCACCCCAAGTCCAAACCTGGGCATCTCAACTGTCCTCATAATTCATCAGAACAATTCGATGTGTCCAATGCCTCACTTAAAAAAAATTAAAAATTATATTTAAGAAATTTACACAGCCTTTTTGTCCTTTAACAGATAACTATTTTATGCCAGTTGCTGTGGAGATAAAGCCTCACAGCCTCACAGCACTGCTCTGTAAGGTCTAAATACCATGAGGCATGAGGATTAGCTTGATGTTTTAAAGGCAGAAGAGATGCACATATGGACTGGGGAAACAACCTTTTTCAGAAGTGAGCCTGCAGATACTAGAGTTGTTTCAAACAAACCTCCCAGAAGCCAGAAACCAGGAAGCAGGTAGATGATGTATTTCAATTCCATAAAGAAATCTTACTCTTTCAAAGACGGCTTAAGCTCCCTTCCCCAGCTGAATGTCCCATTCCTTACACTGATAGCACTGCCTGTACAACAAAAACACAATAATAGAGAAAACAGGAAATGTATTACACAGAACAGTACAGCTGAGAGACAGGCAGAAAGAGGAATCTTCCTTTATGGGTGTTTCACATACCCTGCAGTTCCCTTTCCTATTGGCATGGGAAGCACAGTCTCATGACTGTGGGTCACAAGACAGGCTTGTTCAGAGTGAAAATAATTGATCGCAGCTTAACCTAGAGACTGAGAGCTTACAGACCTATGGAGATGAAAACTTGTCCTGCTTCCCCTGCCCCAATGAGGTTACTCCCAACATTTGCTGCTCAGAATCTCCAATGCAACCGTTAGCCCTACTCTACTTAAACCATTTTGAAGTCAGTAGGAGACCACTGCATGCTGTTGACTCTGATGCATCAGATTAAATTTGCTTCTGCTCAGCTTTTTGCTTGCCACACTACCAAGTCACAGATCTGCAAGCTTCCTTTACCTCCTGGTAAGACCATCTGATTTGCTCTTTTGTTTTGTGAGACTGTTCCCAACATAAGAAATCAAAACTGTTCACACTATTCCTCAGCATCTCTGCAGCATGAAAGGCTTGAGCAGGTCTTGCTGTCCCTAGCCAGTGGATTCACTTCACTATCCAGGACCACTAGCACCCAATACATTGCAGATGTAAACTCAGGCCAAATAACCCAGTTCAAAGTTCAAAAATATACCCAGAAACTTGTGTCATTTCCATAAAGCCTGAACAAGCAACATATATTGAACTATGGATTTGATGGGTGGACTGTCAGTGGATAAGGAATTGTCTGGATGGTTGCATCCAAAGGGTAGTGGTCAATGGTTTGAAGTCCAGATGGAGACCAGTGACAAG
>VWZX01000499.1:86037-102176 GCA_013399015.1 Galbula dea
GGAGGCATTCAAGGTGAGGCTGGACAGGGTTCTGAGCAACCTGATTTAGTTGGGATGTCCCTGCTCACTCTAGGGGGGTTGGACTAGATGACCTCTGGAGGTCCCTTCCAACCCAGATGACTCTATGATTTTATATTTTTCAAAGATTGTATTTATTTTTTTATTTATCCACCCCTCTCCCCCCCATAATTCAACCATTCCAAAACAAATATGAGATGTTTTTTGTATTACTATAGTTTAGAAAAATATTGATGTCTTTACCAGGTGCAATCACTTTTGTTTCCACACAATTTGGATCAAGTTCATCATGACACAGGAACTGCTGAATTCTCTTCAGGGAAACGCTTGTCTACAAAAAGAGCATGGCATTATTTTATCAGTTGTTTAATGAGGACTTAACACTCGTACTATTGAATAAGAAAGCATCCAGAATGGCTTAAGTTGAATTCATCTGAGTGAAGCACAGTTTACACAGACAAGCTTACTCACAAGATGTCAGGGTTTCCAATACAGGGCAGCAGTAGAGAAAACCAGCTAATTGGAGATAAAAGGGATCTCTGCATTCCAGAAATCAGGGACATCTGAGATTCTTTTTGTTCCAGTTGTTCAAAACAATTTATGCACCAGATCCTCCTTACCTGCGCAATGTTGCTAATGACTTGTGGAAGCATACTGAGGGGAAACTTTAAGATATTAAACAAGGAGAGGGAGACAAAAGCCTTTTCTGCATCCAAGATATTCTTCTCATCCACCGAGACATATACAGCAAATGTTGTCAATGCTACCTGAAAGTCAGAAAGTGAGGTTACTGCAAGACATGTGCATTATTTTGACATTTTAAAAAGCAGGCAAGCCTCATAAGCATCTTTGGAATAGAAGTTTCAACAACAAAACTAGGCAAATTCTCTTTTTCTGACTTTTTCACTATGCTTTAAGCATGACAAGTCATATGAATAGCTTGATACAAAAAAGGGCACACAGAAGAAAATAACTTTCAGATTACTAATGGCTACATTTAGTTGTACTAGAAGATTGAAGAGGTGAACTATACCACTTGGGTAAACAAAAAACAAGAAGCAGTTATCTGGCTGTGGTTTGGCTACATTTCCAACTTTATCCCACATTATTTTCCCACTCTAAACTGCAGGAGAAGCAAACCAGACTTACTGATCAATAGGAAAGGGAGTAAAGTCAAAGTTATTTGCTGGTTCACTGTATGGCAGGGACCATCCACTGTGGAGGGACCACCCTATGAGGTAAACTATCAGTGTGCAGGAATGGAAACATGAATTTAAGGAAGTTCATTAACTTAGAGAAACATGAAAGATGCAGTATCTTGAGGCCATTAAGACTATTTCTGCAGGTTGGGCCTTTGATCTTTAGAACAGTTGGGTAAGAATGTTTTTGATAAAGCACTTCTCTGAATGTTTTTATTCACCAAAAGCCTTTCTGCAACAGGGAGCACAGTGCAATGAATTGGAAAGTAAAGGAAAAGAGAAAACTGAGGAAAAAGTATTTCAGAATTGGCAATGTATCATTTGGGCTTTAATTCTTTACATTAAATCAATAAATCTTTTTACAGGTTGTTGAATAATTTCACAACTCCCTATGCAGAGCACTACAACGCGAAAGGTAGAGAGCTTAAGACAGATGTTGTCCTGACTGACTCAATTAATTTTATTTTTGCTATCTTTGCTATTCACAAATATCTCTGAGGTTTCAAATTCTAGTTTCAATTTGTTACGGAAAGTACTTTGAAGTGGCTGGATATTCTCCTGAGACAGCTACTCCCAGCTTCCACTGCCAGGCTTTGTCAAGGAATACTTTAATACTGATTAACAAAAAGGCTCTGGAGAATAGGAAACTTTGCTTCAAAGCATGTGAATATTTTTTTTTCCCAAGTATTTAGATTTTATTCCTATGTACATTTAGCAAGCAGACAGCCTCACACTTTTCCTTCAAGGATGTACTTGTATAGCTTAAAGTTATGCAAATTCAATTTACCAGGAAGGGTGCACTGATCCATGCAAAAGTGGACAAAGAATTGAGATAGGCAGACTTCTTCAAAACTCGCAGCTCATTCTTTCGTATCTCCAACACTTTTTCTGAAAATGATGGCTCCCAGGCATACAGCTTCAGCACCTTTATGCCACCCAGAATCTCATTCATTAATTTAATGCGGGAGTCTTTATATCGCATTTGTTCCACCTAGGTTGTTAGTAAACACAGGAGACAGAATGTCACAGAAATTACTGGAGAAGAGCTTTCAACATTTTGTCTCACAGGTGTGATGGTCCTTAGGCTACTTCTAAAAAGGACGCAAAAGGTAATTTAAGCAAGCCAGACTGTTATCAGTAAGCTTACTGTGCAAGTCTATACCTCCAAAGAAACTAGAAATAGAAGAAAGACTGAAAAGCAGAGCATAAAAGCTTTCCACTCATCTCCACCATTAGCAGTTACATTTTCAAAACCACCAGACTCACGCACTTCACAAAAATACTACCCTACTCCTTCAATTGATTTCTCCAGACTTTTTTCTTGATATGCATAACCATATTTCTTAGGGCATCCCTTGAAATTGTGGTTACTCCTAGGGGTTTTTTTCCCCTATACATTACAATACAGTGCTTCATTCAGTTACTTTAAAAAAAAAATGTAATCCTTTTAAAAATCCCTGTTCAGCTGTATAGACAAAATGAAAAACTGCATTCACACACATGCACACCAAGTTATGCAGCTCTGAGCATCTTATAATGGGCAAGGGAGAAAAGTAATGTCAACACTAACATATCAGCATGCAACAGATCTAATGGGAAGCCTGGATGTCTCTTTAAGGCTCATAATACCACTCTGTTACTAAGGCTGTGCTTCAATGTCAGAATTTATCTTCATTTTCCAACTCTAATCTTTTATACATGAAGAGCTAGATTATTTTTTTTTAAATCCTCCAAACAGTTACACACTTGTACAGCACAAGCCACTTATTAGATTTATATAGCACAAAGCCAGAGGGCACTATTGGTTTTTCTCAGCTTAGAGATGACTAAGGCTACAAAGGATTCTTTTACCTTAAGATAATAATTCAAATTTAGCCCAGCTTAGTAGCAGGAAAAGCAACACTTGACTATTAGCATAAAAACCAAGCTGCCAGGTTTCAGTTCCCATCTCTCAACACAGTCATTCACATCTCAGAGAACAGCATTTATTTGCCCCTACTCTAGATGCTCCTGGAAGAAGCTACCAGGTGAAGGGAAACAAAAGACAGCGAAACTTCTTGTTAATCCCAGAAGATGCTCCAGCATTATGAAGAGCCACTGGCTCAACGCCATACCTTTCCCCTACATAGCATTCAATTTACTATGGAAAAAATACCTGAGAGTATACAGTTATTAAAAACGCCAGTACAACCTTACTCATAAGTAAATTGGTGCAAATGGCAGCTTGTTAATGGCCAAGACAACCACTGATGCCTTCATTTCTCATATCACCACTGTCAATTCAGATAACGTTATCTGCTCTGCTGGTACCTTACCTGGAATGCTCTGGTTTTCATTGCTATTGCAGAGTTAAATGGGATAAGTAAAACCATCACGGCAACTCCAGCCAGCACAGAAGGCCCTAGAGTCTTGATTGAAAGAAAACAAAGTAAGCTGCTGTTGTACCCAAGAGCTGCTGCTCCCTATGGTGAGCACTAAAACCACAGTAGGTTACAGAAACAGAAATGAATGTTTTACAGAGAGGTTGGACTCCTCCCAATGAAGCGTTCCGATTCTACAGAACAGCAATCAGGAGGAGACAGAAAAATATTGCAGCATCCACCTTTGATTATTACTATGCTAGTACTGGTGATAGAGTGCTTTGTGATTTAGCTGTTAAGTGTTTCCCAGTGGGAGGGGAAAGTAAGTTTGAACTAATGCAAATACCAAGCAATTGCACAAATGTAGAAAGGGAACAAATATGCCACACGAAGGAATTTTCCCCTGACGTCTCTCTGACCTAGAGAACTGTAATTACTGAATTAATCCAGAACTCTCAATGCAAGTAAAAGCATACAAACTGCTTGCTACCAGAGCTCAGCTTACCAGCTGAACAGTAACTCATAAAGCTGTTGCAACTTAATGGCTTTCAAGTCTAAATGAATATGGTTAAGTTGGTGGTACTGTTTTATGTAGTAGAACAGATTAATTGCAGAGAAACATTTTAAGGATGAAAGCCAGTGCTAAAACTGAACCTGGAATAAACCAGAAACAACTTCACTGGAGCAAAGGAAAAATTACATTTATTCCTGGTGAGATTTGTTTCATGTTGACTTGCACAAAACTTCCTTATATGGCATGATATCTTTCATACATGGATTACATTGTCTATGTCTAGGTTGGGTTTTTTGTTTGGTTGGTTTCTTCTACAGTTGTCCTGTGCCTAAATAGGAGTTGGACTAGATGATCCTAATGGGTCCCTTCCAACTCTGGCTATTCTGTGATTCTGTAATTCTTTAAACCATTTTGCTCAAGCTTTCCTTTGTATCAACTACTGGGAGCACTGTGATGAGCCGAATACTGATCCTATCAAAGCATGGTAGGGACAGGAGAGACATAAAGGCTATCTTTTGTTTCAAATGCCTTAACTTGCCTACCTGCTGAACAAAATTATTGAAAGACTGATTGATCATCTATACTAGTAGAAGCTATTTTACTACAAGGCAGAACAATAAGTTTCTAAAAAGGCAGTGGCGGATCAAATTAACAAAATATAAGCTTACATATCATTTAGAGAAATGCTAAAAGAATGTGACAATGTCTGTACCTGCCAGAGGAAATATAAAGCTAAAAATATCTGAAGTGGTGCAGACCACAACATGTTCAGGAAAGTCATCAGGTCTGTGAAACGTTGGGCATCCACTGACATCAAGTTGACAATTTCTCCAATGGTAGATGAGCGCTTTGCTGAGTTTGTGATGACTAAGGACTGAGAAATAAGAGAGACTCAGCAGATTCACAATCTTGATAGGTATGGAGAAACAGAGAAGAAACCCTCAATTATTAGCAAAACAAGACACTCCTCAAGAATGTGCTTCTCCAACAAGAATAAAAGATAATTCATACCTACATCAATTCCTAATCTCCAAAGAACGAGACTTGACTAAATGGTTTGCTTTTGAGCACCTCTATCTTGAGCAGTATGTGGCATTCTGAAGAAAACCCGGTTGCATCTGATCAACTCATAGAACAAACACGCTATTCTCCTCAATCCCTTTTCTGAATATTTAAAGTGAACCAATGTTTGCCTTCAATATGGCTGGTGACCTACCAGTAAACTGACATTAAGTTGCTGATTTCAAGAAAATTCTCTGAAGAATGACAGAGGTACCCATAAAAACTCACCAAAACCCCAATGTTTTATATCCCAGGTGGCGATTCTTCTCCAATATGCCTGCTCTTCCCTGAGTATTTGAGCACTGAGGTAACCTGCTTGGCTATATAAACTGGTGTTCCAGTCCATGAAATGCTTCCTGTCTTACCTTTCGGTATATCACTCCAGTGATCCCAGTTCTCAGCCTCATCCCAGTAACAAAGCAGTACTGGAAATGCTGGTGAAGTATCAGTGTCTGCAGCACAGCACAGATAAACATCAGAGCTGCAATCAAAAATCCCCACCAGGTTGGGGCATCTTTGTTCTTAATGAAGCCGATTAATACACTGTTTTTCAGAAGATTTGGGAAAGAAAAAGAAACAAAAATAAAAAACATGCAGCAAGTTTAATAGGACATAGCACAGCCTCTCTCAACTATGGCATCCTGCCACATCCTCTCATTTAACCACACAGCTCTGCAGGATGCAGGCTGAGTTACGATTTCAAACAACACTGCAAAGACACAACAGCAAAACCTTAGGCTTTGCCAGGGAGCAAGTCCATTTGCAAATAAGCCTGTAGAAAATGAAATATCTCAAGGAACTCTCTATTTCCTCCAAGGAGCAGCCTCTAAACACATGGCTCACTGTCTGAGCTCTGCTAGGCAGTCCCCCAGGCAACACGCAAATGACAGGACACAGTAGGGCAGTGTAGTAAAGCAGGTGAAACCAGCTTCTTTCCCAAATCCTTTTCAAGAAGACTGAGTGCTTCTGCCTGGAGCATCTTCCCACAAAAGCTAGATTAAAAGACATCCTCCTGGATGGATGCATAAAGACTTTTTCACTCCTACTTTTTTGGTAAAATGGCAGCATCATTAAACTGGTTATATTATCTTTTATTAATAAACCATTTCCTATGGCACACAGCTGATCTCCCTGCGAGACTTGCACGCTGCTATATAGCAAACAAGTAGAACAACACACGGCAATGTCCAGCCTTCTCGAAAATCACGTTTGTGATTTCAGACATTGACTAGAGTACTCAATTGTCAAAATATGGGAGGAACAGAGTTTTGACTCCATGGTTCAAATAACCAGCAGGGAGAAAATACACCTGGAAAGTACAGATCAGGCCCCAAAGCCTCGTGCTAGAAGCATGAGGTTGCTGTATCTTTCGTCTTCCAGTCCAGAAAGATCTTCCTTCTGCACTGCACCAGCTGTTCGTGCTGCAAGTGAATAGCTTCAGGAAAACCTCTTTCTCATAGTCCCAGCATGAAATTCATCAATCTTTTTAGAACATAAAACTATCCTACATACAACCTGCCAGACAGCCATGGCTTTTTCATTTTTTCTTACCACTAGCACTGCATTTTTGAGGACTGTAGGAATGGAGAGTTGAGAAGAAATTCCTCATCATATTCCTTGAGAAATCACTGACAACACATCCAGGAATTTATGCAAAACTGAGAAGTTCCCAGAATAGATTATACTTAATGTGTTTGCAGAAGGAAGCCAGCTGCCTCCTCCTCACTAGGGACTCTGGAAGAAGACAGACTGTAAGCTATTAAATGTCACCATAGTGGGTCTGATCCTCCTTTTAGCAGATTTCTGGGTATGTCACAAACCACCCACAGAACATGATCTCAGTACACAGCTCCACACTGGTGTTATTTTAATTGACACGTGTATAGGAGTAGTGCCCTCTCTTCTCCCTTTCCTCACATCCACCTGTGGCCTCTCATGCAGTAACATGACCATGTACTTTTCAACTGATTTGGAAATAAAAATGAATTGGTTCACAGAAATGCTGGTATTTCCACTGTTACTTTCTTCTTAGTTAATGACTATCTGGTGAAATTCTCACTTTAACACTAAAAGAGAAAAAAAAATGTGGGGATCCTTTATGGATCAGGTTGAGCAACTGGCCCCCCTGGAGAGAGGAGGTACCGGTGTCCTCACACAAGGAGAGTTTGAGGACATACAACTTTTGTCAAGATCTCACTTTCATTTTTTGTTTGTTTGCTTTGTTTTTGTTTAATAGAACCATAATTTTTCTGTCACATGGACATTTACTGCAACTGGGCATCACACATTCTCATTAATGTGCACAACTAAGAACACATGAAGTCAACTGACTGGTCCAAAATCTTTCCCAGATGACAGCAGCATGGCCAAAGCACCACATACTTGAGCATCATGCTTCATCTGTATATCAGGTCATGAGACAGCTTCAGCCACCACCAATATATGTGGGTATCAGGTGTACAGAGATTACTGGATCCAGCAAGCAGTGCTCTGCTTCATTTCACAAATAATCCTTTAGAAATGGAGAGAAATTGCTTTAGACTGCTGCACGGAGCAACAGGTAATTTGTAAATCTAAGCTATCAGTGATGGGCAATCTATGAATCCTGCATTTCAGTGAAACTTGTCCAATGTAGCAAGAACTCCTGTCTTATGGCATTTCAGTGGGAAGGTGAGGGAGCGTACACATGCAGCACTGTGAAGGAATGCATTTCAAAGATAAATATTCTGTGCCAAAGCCATGCTTCCATAGGGACTGCACACAGAAACTACTCACACAGTAAACCAACCTTAACAGCTGAGGGTTGACGAAAGAAAGTAGGTCTTGTATCAGCTTGAAGAAGGATCCGATTAAGAAGTATGGCCCAAAGGTCCTTAACAAAGCTTTGAGAAACGAAGGCTTTCTATTCTGCTTTTTGTCTCTGATAAGAACTTCTGCTTCCTCTGGACCATCACCAACATGATTCAGCATGTGGGTAGATTTCTTCATATATGTCACATCTTCTTTCCTAAGGGAATAAAACAAGCAATTAGAGACAACTGAGAACAAGAATGCCATTGTCCTATGCGTTCATCACTGCACTAACATCTAAAAGTCTGCTCCTTTCTCTGCTCTGTTACTGATCAACAGCAAGACTTTCAGTATCATCTAGATGAGCTCAGTATCATAGAATCATAGAATGGCCAGGTTGGAAGGGACCTTCAAGATCTTCTAGTTCCAACCCCCCGCCATGGGCAGGGATGCCAATTGCTAGACCAGGTCACCCAGGGCCACATCCAGCCTGGCCTTAAACACTGCCTGAAATTGGATAAATGGATTAATGGATTTCTCCCTTCTTTTTAATGAGTCTCGTTTTCCTTTTCTGCCGTACTTATGAGATGTACTCCACAGGGCAGAAAATCAGTTGCCATGGGTCAAGACAGAAAGTGGCCCAAAGGAATAGGAAATCAAGGCTTGACTTCCTTTGGCAGAGGACAGAGTTGACCTTCTATCTCCAATCTCTTGTAAAGGAGTCCTCTAAGAGTTATTCACATACCATAAAAAGGCATCCTCACCTAGTCCTTCTGAGACTGTATTTGTTACTCAATTAGTAGCTGTACTGAACCTTTAGCCTTATCTGATGACACAGCTGCTTCCAGAGAAGTCTGGATCCCTCCAGGGAGACAGGTACTGAATCACACAAAAGCTGAGAGAGGAAGTAGGCACAGCCCTCTCAAAATACAGAGTTTTGCATTCCTGGAAACTTGAAAGAGTACAAACTGTAGCACCTCCAAAACTGAGCCATCTCCAAGATCTGAGACGCAGCTGTCCAAGGCTCTTCACAACAAAAATTTTGGGTTAAGTGCCTAAATTTTACTCAGATAATTTAAGCATTTAAACCCTGTTTGGCTGTATTCCTTTCTTATTTCTTATCTTCTCCATCTGCCAAACACAACAAAGAAAGTGACCCCTTCTGCAAAACTCTCCGAGACTGACTGATAAAACCTGGACCCAACAGGTCTGCTGTGTTCCACTTAGGCCTCTGGGTGGGTTTTCTAGAAGCACCTTTGCAGTTTAGGTGCCTGACTTCTGTTGCCCATCAATAAAGAAGGAGTGTTCTGGGAAATTATTTCCTCCATGAATTGCTCCCAAAGAGCAGCCTGGCAGCTTTTCTACCAGCAAATACTGAATTGCTGTTGTTTCTTGGGGACTATGCGACCTAAAGAACAGTTTCCTGAATATCAGCCAAGGAAGGTTAAGTCCAGGCAGAGCAGAGAGAAGGAAATTAAGAGTTTGTAGCACATAAGCCATATAAGAAGGGACAGATGGAAGAGAGACCCTAGCAACAGCTAAGGCTTGGACAAAGGCATTTGAAACATAACTTGTAAATACTAAGCGAGGTTGGATTTGAGTCTTCATAAAGAATGTGCAGATTTTTTGGAGCTGGCTGGATGCAGAGTCAAGTAATTCCAACAGTCTCTGAGCATTCAAAATGATTATTGCGGCTAACAGTCCACAGGCAGAAACTTGTTCGTGTCCTTTCAGACAAAGGCATGTGGAGATCCCAATTTCTGGGCAATAAAGTTTGAGGGCAGGGGGAGAACCTAAACCAGACAATTTTTTTTTTCCCCAGACAAGAATAAACAAAGTTGTCTTTGTCCTTCCAGATCAAACCTGGAGAGTTTATGAGCAAAGACTTAATTTTCTGGCAACCAGGCTGCTAAACTCCATTGAAGGATTTGAAGAAACAAGACTACTTGCCTCTGGCTTTGTGTTATTAAAAATGTTTATTACAGTGAGCTAACAGCAATGCAATAGCTCTCTCACAGCAAAAAAGTCCCGAAAGGGAGAAAATGCACTTCTGGTGTTTGCTAGGAGTAGCTAGATGAGGTCAGGTTTTCAGCAGTGTGTGGGACTGCTCACACCCAGTTTTTTAACAAAGCAAAAAGCATGTGCCTGGTTTCCATTATTTATAGCAGGGCAGATAACAGATACTGATTATCTCATGAGAAAACACACAGTTTTCTCAGTGATGATGACAAGGCAGCTTCCATTTGTCTTCATAAGTGTCATCTCTAAAATCAGAAACTATCTGAAAATGAGGCAAAATGGATTCCAGTTCTCTCTTCTCTATCCAGCATAGCTCTAACATTCTCAGAAGCAACTGCAACTTATGAGTAAAGTGAGCAAGTAAAGACTTCACCCATATATGCAGAGACAGCAAAAGCAAAGGAAAAACTCTTAGCAACTTAAATCCACACTGATGTCTCCTGTAACCCATTAGTAGCAAATGAATTACTAGCAATTATTTAACTCAAAAGACAGCTGTGAAGCCACATGTAGTTTCCTCAGTTTCAGAACAATAGAAATGTGATAATCATTACCACAAAATCAGTTTAAAGCTTTATCTATTCCAGAGTTGCAACCGATTTAAAATAAATTACTACTACGTACACTGCAAATAGTTTCCATGACACTTTCAACATGTATACAACTTGGCACAGCATTTTTAATGTCATAAAAGCTTGTTCAGAGCAGATTTAATGAGAAGAGTTTAAAAAAAAACCAAAGTATTTACAACAGCTCCCAAGCAACATTATTTAACATGAAGTAATTGAGAATACCTACTTACAACTGAAGAAGAAGCAGAGCCATGAAGCCTTTAGAGTTACATGAACCTCAGCAACCTGGAGTACAGTGATCTGCTCTGGTTTTGCTCTTTTCTTCACCTTAGAACCATTAATATAGATGCCATAAAATTTTACCTGAGCTAAGTGCACATCAGAATTTATAATCAAATTCACTTCCAGCTGGCCCCAGTTTGTATGAATATTTTCTAAAATGCAATGAATCCTATGACAAAACCCCAGGCACAGTTTCTGGTTTCCCAGGAAAAGTTTTCCTGGACCCTAGGCGCTTCTGCACAATGGCTGTGCTCTTACTATATAAAAAGCCGAGAGAGCAAGATTTATGACTGTGCAGCAAAAGACCAAAACCCAGACAATGCACATTATTCTACGCAATAAAAATAGAGACACGAAGAAAATGAAAACCCCAAAGTAGAACCACAAGGCACATACACACAGAGCACTAGTGGAGAAGCTGTTGGTGTTTGCACTGGAAACCTTTCAAATTTTAGCTGTGAAGTGGAACTCTCAACATCATATTTAGCCTTGCCAAGAACCTTACAACTCTCTCCTAGTTTTATCACGTAATAAGGTCTTTCCAATTTGGCAAGGGTATGCACAGAAAAGAACAGAGGAAAGCCTCCACATGGAGAAGAAATCTCCACAAAGAAAGGAAATGGAAGTGCAGGCCTCCTCCTTATTGACATTTTTCATTTGAAACACACTATTATCACATCAATTTGTTTGGAAACATTTTGGACACTAACCAGCAGAAGAAGGAAATACAGTTGCACAATAGATAACTTCGTAAGATTAGACTGGGACAGAACATGCAATAAAAAGGATATCCCTGCCAGCATAGATGGAACTATAGGCAAGTTCAGACCCTCATCCCATTTTCACCAGAGAGTAAGAGAATTCTGCTGCTAACTTCCTAGGCAAGAGAAGTAGGATCTCAGCTCTTAAAGTGGGATATCTCTTCCTCTCCTGCCTTTCACATGTCACAATGTCACATGTTTTGAGTTTCATATCTTTACTGCTAAGAAGTGAGTATTGCTCACTGCTAAGAGCCTTAAGGCTGAAAATAGCATCAAGCCAAAAATCTCATGATGGGGATGATGAGGAATTCCTTTCAGTTTATGGTGCCTAGAAGTTGTGCTTTAACATGCCCAGGAGGGCAATTACAGGGTAAGATATCTACCAGCTCCATAATGACAATTGTTCATTTTCTACAATCCAACCACAGATCACAGAATCACAGAATCATTACGGTTGGAAAGGACCCTCAAGATCATCTAGTCCAACCGATAGCCCTACACTACTCTTATCCCTAAATCATCCCCTGAAGAAACACATCTATCCTCTTCTTAAAAACCTCCAGGGATGGGGACTCCACCACCTCCCTGGGCAGCCTATTTCAATATCTCACCACTCTTTCAGTAAAGAAATTCTTCCTAATATCTAATCTAAACTCAATCCCTTCTGCTTACACATCTTCAGCTCTTCTCCACATGATACATGGCTCTACCTACTCATGTAGATTTTAAGCACCTAGTTTAAAAGTGTGCCAGTGGTACACAAGCCCCAGAGGGCTCCTGCTTGCCTCTGCCTAGACATACTGAAATAAACAATTTTGACTGTTAATATGCATGAAGAACACACAGGTTGAAGAGGTAGGTGCCATTTTCCCTAGGATCATTTTCAGGGATGAGTAGCTTACTCGTCTTGAAACAACTCAGATCAATCTCCATTTGCAGACTTGTTCATATACTTACTGTTTGCACTCTCCTTTTTCTTTGTCCCACTCTTTACTTAGTTGTTGCACAATAATTTTTGAAGTATCTTCTTCATTCAGCGACCACAAATCTTTACCTTCGAGAGGCTTTCTGTACCCAAGAATTGCCATGCTGCATATGTGGAGAAAAACAGTCCAGTTCATTTTGGCTAAAAGTACTTAAAGCACTGGTTGTAACTCTTGGACTACGAAGCTAACCAAAGCAAGAAGACACATATCCACAGAAAGGGCAATAATTATACCTCCATCTCCCTTTGTTCCTTATATTGATGTTTGCAATTAAGGAAAGGACATTACATAGTTTTAATTACATGTGTTTTATTGAAAACATCACTTCAGAAAAAAGACAATAAAATCCAACTATCAGAAGCATTTGAATGAAAATGTGATGTTAAATGAAAACACTGATGCTTTAGAACTGAAAATAACTAAGTCTATCTGAAATAACTGTCAGAGGTAAACAAAACGCAAAAGTGGTGCTCAGATAAGCCAAAGGAAGATCAGATTCCTCTGAAAACTACAGCTCCTCAACTGTAAGAGGCATTTTATCAAGGAATACAAACATATAGTTGCCAAGAATCTTAATGGGGAAGCAGAACATTCACAACTCTGGAAGTTTAGAAAGATCTCACTCTCTCACTGAAAACAACTTTATAGGGCTGTTGCCAGGAAAATGGAGTTACACGGATGGAAGAATGAAGATCTCAGCATCCTCAACCCCTATGGAAAAAATAGGCCTTAACATGACCTTTGGCAGCTGTTCCACTTCTTTATCTTAGAGAAGCACTAAGCCCAATTTCAAATCTTCATCTTTAATACATCTGTTCCACTTCTTTATCATGGAGAAGGACTAAGCCCAATCTCAAATCTGCATCTTTAATACACATGCCTTTTGACAGCAATGTCAGTTGGTGGTAATCATTGTTACGTATGAACCAGTTTACCTTCCTTCTTGCACTGAAAATGTCCTCATAAAAAAAGCATTCACCCATGAACCTCAACAGGAAACAAAATCCATTCTCAGGTGGGTGAAATTAATCTTGGGGAACACAGTCTTACATCTTGGTCTAGGTTATACTCCAGCATGCAGTAAACACGACCAGGCTGTATACCCTACTAGCTATGCCACAGCCATTGCCACTACTCTTCAGAGAACTCTGGGTGGTGTGGGCACTCTGAAAGCTGTTTCTAAATGGGTAAATTCTACAAGTGCTGACACCACTGTGGATGAAAGAGCATCCACATCAACTACTCAAAGAGGAAAAATGTCTGTATCTCTAACCCTGCACAACACATTTCACAAGTGGAGTTTGAAGTTGTCAGCTGTCTAACAGCTCAAAAAGAGAAGCTCACCTTGTAAACCACCAAAATGTCAATCTTGACAGGAAGCCTGAAGTTAACTCTGGACATGGATTCTGTAGTAAAGTTACAGGGGGAAAAAATAAACCAAAATAAATAAAGCAAGAGATTTATCATTACTTTAATAAGAAGACAGTGTATTTTGATCAGTTTTGGCATACTATATATTACACGTATGTACCTATGTCCTAACAAGACATAAAATCGACTCCTTTCATTTCCCACGTCATGCAGAACTCTTTATCTTTAAAGACTGCTTCATGTACTGCCTTTAAATCACACTTATGTAAAGCGAAATGTCATTCTATAGTCTCTGAAATGTTCATTTTAAGAGATGAACTCAAATTCTCTCTCAGTTTGGTTCAAACATAAGTCCAGAGACAATTTTATGAAGTGGAGAAGAAATTTAACCTGTGACACCACTTATATCTTCTGTCATTAATGGGTTTCCATATGTATTCTTAACATATACAAAACTTATTTATTAAAAGAACCCCTATAGACTTCAGCTAACTCTAAATGAATGTTAAGCAGGTAGACCACCTCCACAAAACCCACTCTTGAAATAATACTACACTCCCATCTTGATAAATGTAATGTAAACTGCTGTGAATCAGCAAGTAGAAGAGCTGCTTTCAGTACATAGCTTCCAGCTATTACTGATGGCACGTACACTGGAAAAATGCTTCGAATCCCAATATTAGTCTCCATACCCAGTGCTTGGTAAGAGGGTCACTAACTACTGCAATCTCAACAACAATCCAAAGCTGGTTTCAATCACAAGTATTCTCAGTAGAACTCTTGAAACATGATACAGTCTATAAAAGTCAAAATAAAGCGAAGTAAAAATACTTACAGGATCTGTACTAACAGGGGAAAAAAATGGAGGCTTTTCTTTAAAACATGAAAGGATCAACTCAATGATTATCAAAGCAAAGTAGATGTAAAATGTGGTAAACCTGAACCTTTCATTTACATGGCCCTAGAGGGAAAAAGAAACACAGTAAATGATTGTTTTCATTGTACTTCCCACCTCCCCCAACCACACGCTCTCTCTCACTGTTTTTTTCACAGCTTCTTTTGGGAATTCCTTTCTTCCTCTACAGTTGAACACTGCAAAGCAGTTGCTAGCAGGAATTATCTTACCAAAGTATGCACGTACTCTGTAAAGTGCCTAAGAACATGCTTATCTCCAAGCTTTTCATTAAATTATGTCAAGTTCAAAGTGCTTATACATCTTCACTGCATGCAGACACCCTCAGGAATCAGGGCTACATGACATCCTTTGAAATTACCTCCAGGAGTTCTTGCAAGATCATGTCTTAAGCATAAGAATTGTCTACCCAGATCAGAGAACATCCATTTACTTTAGTATCTTGTCACTGACAAGCAGTCAGTATTAAATACTTTCAGAAGTTGCAAAAACCAATGTATTACATAAAACCAGTTTAATCTGTTCTAGAGATATTTCCTCGCCTACTCGGGAGTCTGCAGTTGACTTCTTGCTGTGACGGTTATGTCCCTTATTCATGAATGCTCTTGTTGTTTACTTAAAATTTTAAACCTTAAGTGCAAGAGAAAGAATACTAAGTCCTTGGCAGTTACAAGAACAGGGGAAACACTACCCATATCTCTTCTGAAGCTCTGTACCACAATTTTAAGTTGATTAAGGATTCAAACATTGATAGTCCAGTATTTGTACTTATTCACCAGCTTTAGGTGGTGTTTGAAAGGGTCTCAGAATCACAGAATCATAGAATCACAGAATCATTACGGTTGGAAAGGACCCTCAAGATCATCTAGTCCAACCAATAGCCCTACACTACTCTTATCCCTAAATCATCCCCTGAAGAAACACATCTATCCTCTTCTTAAAAACCTCCAGGGATGGTGACTCCACCACCTCCCTGGGCAGCCTATTCCTATATCTCACCACTCCTTCAGTAAAGAAATTCTTCCTAATATCCAATCTAAACCTACCCTGGCACAACTTGAGTCCATTCCCTCTAGTCCTGTCACTAGTCACAAGGGAGAAGAGGCCAACACCCGCCTCCCTAGAATGACCTTTCAAGTAGCTGAAGAGAGCGATAAGGTCTCCCCTCAGCCTCCTCTTCTCCAGGCTAAACAACCCCAGCTCCCTAAGCCTCTCATCATAAGGCCTGTTCTCCAGACCCCTGATTAGCTTAGTTGCCCTCCTCTGCACCCTTTTCAGTACCTCAATGTCCT
>VWZX01000499.1:102183-174367 GCA_013399015.1 Galbula dea
TGCAGAGCCTGCCTACCCTCAAGCAGATCAACACTCCCACCCAGCTTAGTGTCATCTGCAAACTTACTAAGGGTGCACTCTATTCCCTCATCCAAGTCATCAACAAAGATGTTGAACAGGAGAGGCCCCAGCACTGACCCCTGAGGGACACCGCTCGTGACCGGCTGCCAACCGGACTTGACACCGCTGAGCACAACCCTCTGGACTCAGCCATCCAACCAATTTTTGATCCAGCCAAGCGTGTACTCATCCAAGCCACGAGCAGCCAGCTTCTCTAGGAGAATGCTGTGGGAAACTGTGTCAAATGCCTTGATAAAGTTAAGGTAGACAACATCCACAGCCCTTCCTTCATCTAATAAGCGAGTCACCCCAACATAGAAGGAGATCAGGTTAGTCAAACGGGACTGCAGCTCTTTGCTGAAGAAGTTCTGCACAGAGCATCACTGAAGGTTTAATTCAGTCTCCACTGGAATATTAACAACAGCTTGGTAGAGCAAAATCCTTGCTGAAAGGATAATGCTGCTAATAGTCATAAAAAAGTAAGTATAAAAAAGAAATCACCAAGCAGTATCAACACTGATTTCACTGAGGAGAAGCAATCACCTTAATGTTTTTCAAAAACTCCTTTTCACTCCCAACCTCTGATGGTCTAATCACTTTTGCTTTGCCTTACTTAGTGAAATTTGTTTCTGTGAAAAACATAACTTCCTTTCTGTTGGAGAACCTGTTATGTTTTCAAATAGGAACCATAACAGACCAGGTTTCTTTCCTCTTCCTCCAACTTTCTGTTCTCTATTTACAGCCACAGTTGGAGTCCAAAATGCTGCCCTCAGCACATCAGCCACTGACAAAAAAAACCCCCAAAACTATGGAGCTGTAAAATGTGGTCAAACTGCCTAAGCAAAAAAGGAACTTTACATATTAAAATGTGGCATCTCTGGTTACTACCCACCCCTATTTAAACATGAGAGGGGAAGGGGCTGCAAAAGCGAAGAGAAAAAAAAAAGAAGAGTCTGTTCTTATATACATACCCAGTGTTGGTACAGCCCTCACATGTCCATCATGTTTCCAGTACAGCCTTGAACTGAGCATAATCTGCTTTTTGACAGTGCATGAGAAACCACAGTTCCCTTCAAGTTATACCAGTTCGAGTCAAGGCACCAGAACCTAACTTCTCTTTCTCTCTGGCAAAAGCTGGGCTCAGGTCTGACTCCAAACTGGGTGAGTCATTCCCTTCACCAAGATGTTAATGCCACATTTCCTGTTCTCCAGGTGCTAAGGAGGATGGTATGTTACCTGCGCTGTTGTAGTCATGATCTTAGAGCGGAAAGGCACCAAGGCACAGAGCACAGACAAAAACCAGAAGATAACGAGCACCCCGGAGGACTGAACTCCTCTCAGCCTTTCATATTGAATAAGCACTGTAGCTAACAGCTGTAAAAGTAAATACAGGAACATGTGAACACAATCACATCCCACTTCTCCCCTTATTCATACTCTCAGTCAGCAGCTCTTACAGTCATCATTGACAACAGGACCTCTTTGAAATAGAGCCCCATCATAACTTCACAGAAAACAATGGCAAAACTCTCTTTAAGGAAAGCAGTGAATAACTTTATGAAATAATTTATTTTTACTGTTTTCACAGTCTTATCTCCAGAATCCAATTTTTAAACCAGACTTTGTACCTAAGGCTAAGCACAATTAAACATTAGCCATAGATATTTTGCACAAACGGATGAGTTGTCATTTCCCCAGTCCAGGTGGACAACCATGACTAGTCTAGAAAACAAGATTTTAAACCCAAAATCTAACCAATGAAAATCAAAGCTTAACGGGCAAATTTTACTGCTTCATTTTTCATATGGCCACAAGTCTGTCTGTCACCCTAGGCAAAGTAAATTTGGTTTAACAGAAGACCAACCCCACCTAAGAGACTCAGTTTTACAAAGTCAAGTACAATACTGAACAATGCACAAGCCAAGCACTATCTTATCTCCCTGTTTAGGCAAAGCCATATCCAAATTCCTCCACACCTGGATCACAAGCCTGGAGAAACAGATAAGAACAAGGCGGGAATCAAAACAATGTCTCCATTATAAAGAATTTAGTTTACATAGCTGAATCTCCATGAGAGAGAGAGAGAACTATAACCGCAGCCTTATGGGTAAGCAAAATTTGCTTCAGTAATACAAATCCTAAAACTTCAGATGAAAGAGTACAGGATAAGGTGATAAATGTAAAGGAGCCCTTTACCGACTTTATCTAAGAAAGAATTATTCTTAGCAGTCACAGTAAACATAAACAGTTACAAACCACAGTGATGCCAACGATCAATGGAGTCACAAAATAGACTGGTGGAGGTGTTCTGTTTTGCAGGAGCTCATGGAAAGAGTAGAAGAGATCTGCCCAGCTCACACACCAAAGCAGGACACCAAACAGCTGAAAGTAGTCAAACAGAAACGGCATTTGGTAAACTCATCTCCAGGGGCAGTCAGAAGGCTAGCAAAAGCATCATGACTCACAGACTCCCAGCAATTCAAGGCTGTGTAAACAGAAGAGCTCTGCTGTGCTGATCAGCTGCAGTCAGGCTAATGGAACTGCCCCACTGCACTCAAGTCAAGGATCTCATCTCAACTGCATTCCGAGACATTTGCAAACACAAGCAGTAGGAAGACTAATGTATTTATCTGTTGGGTTTTTTCCCCCATACTATTCAGTTCTGATTGGAAACACAAGCAGCATCCAAATTAAAGGCAGATGTGCCCTAAAGCAGAAGCCTGGAATTTTTCTCCAGGCGTAACTCCAGTTCTCTCATGGCCTATGCAAAGTGACTTGCTTGCTTTTCTTAGACCTAGCCATTCACAAACCAGAGGTCCTGCTGACATCAGCCATCGCTTAAGCACAAGACACAGATGAAATCAGATAGCGATTGAATGTGTAGAGAGGCTTTAAAAAAATACTTTCTTGTGCTTACTTTCACAATGAGATTAAATTAAAGGTCTTTGTTTTGAAGCTTTCAGTGGTTTAAAGCTTAAGGAAAGGGTGAAGCAGCATAGTTTTGGCTCAACAAAGGGATGAACTCTCTTCTGCAGAGCAATCAGCTCCTCTCTCTAACCTGACAGGTGGGCTCACAGGATGGATTTCCTGACAGATGATATCCCTCCTCAGAAATCTGTACATACGCTGTTGTTTCCTGCAAGCAAGTTCTTCAGTTCCCCCCTAAATCAGGGAGGAATTCTGTTTAAACCCTACTGCAGCACCTGCTTGAATACTAACCTAACGCTAACAAACCCAAAATGGCATATTACTGATGGAGCACTGCAAAAGGATCTTACCGTCTTGAACCTGCTCAACACAGAAAGCACAATGTACCCTCTCTTGTTGTGCTTTAGGTAGAAAAGATAAAAGGGTAACGCACTCCACAGATAAATGCTGGGAATCCATGCTAGGATGGTATTCTGGAAACACGGTGTCAGGTCTGGGTTATCAGTGTGTATGGAAAGATTTGAATCCTGGAAAAGAGATGAGACATTTATTTATTAATAGAGAGGCAGAAGCACTGTCAATTGGAACATCTGCTTGAAGTTGTATCCAAATTCAACTTTGGGGGCAAGCAAACGGTCTTAGTAAAAGCTTTCCAAAAAAACACCTATCTCAACCACTTGTTGTTAATTTGCTACAGTAAGAGGGCTAAATACAGTTTTAAATACTATAGAAAGACAGTCTTCTGTCCTCCTGTACCTCAGATTTACATACCTTTGTGGCAGACAAACCCCTTGTTTTTCTGTCTCTGCTAAGGCTTAGTTACAGGTGCTGATACCACCACAGCATTTCTCAGGCACTCCCAACCTGAAGTGCAACTGCTGAACAAAGCTCCTGGAGGTAAAGTCCTCAACCTGAGAACTCACCCAGCAAGAATGTCCAGCACAGGAAAAAATTATCAGATGTAGCTCAACCTTATGCAGACCTGGGAAAACCCCCTGCATTTATGCCTAAAATTTTGTCCTTCTTAATCAAATGCCTCCACTATAATTACTTCACTGTTCTAAAGAAAGGCAAAAGGAATGCATTGTACATGCAAGTAGGAATATGGGTTTTCTTGCAAATGTTGCAAGCAATGCTTTCCATCCGTGACCCTGGACACCACAACTCAACGTGTGCAACCTATACCTAGGGATATCAATGCACCACATGCAAACACACAGTCACAAAAGTTCAACCTAAAAGATAAATTCCAGTACAGTTAAGGGGAACTTGGTTTTAATCAAACCTACTGGAAATTTACAACTTGCATTTCACCATCGATGTGTCATGTCAAATGTGCCCAATAAATACTTACTTACAGGAAGTGTAAAATTACTTTGTTGTACAACGAGCAAGTGATAAAACTAAGATATCTGTGGTTTAAATATGCCTTATCTTTGCACCAGGATCCTTTACTTGTACCTAATTATTGTAGAGTTTGAGCTCTCAGTAGAAGTGTGTTTCAGGTAAACTGTGCCACTTCCTCACATCCCTTATAAATGAAGGACTGACCAGTCTGAATAAGAATTTTTCGAAGTACTTCCACCCCTGCTTTTGTTTACCAATACAAAGGACACTGAATACTGAAAGCAATGGTTGATTTTAGGAAAACTCAAAATCCACAATCTGTTGACAATCTTCTGAACTTAGTGATGATCAGTTGAAAGGGACATCAATCACCACATCAATCCACACACACATGAAAGAATCATAGAATCATCTGGGTTGGAAGGGACCTCCAGAGGTCATCTAGTCCAACCCCCCTAGAGTGAGCAGGGACATCCCAACTAAATCAGGTTGCTCAGAACCCTGTCCAGCCTCACCTTGAATGCCTCCGGGGATGGGGCCTCAACCACTTCCCTGGGCAACCTGTTCCAGTGTTCCATTGCCCTCATGGTAAGGAACTTCTTCCTAATATCGAATCTAAATCTACTCTTCTCTAATTTAAAGCCATTACCCTTTGTCCTTTCACTACAGGCCTTTGTAAACAGGCCCTCTCCAGCCTTTTTATAAGTTCACTTCACGTACCGGAAGGTCGCTATTAGGTCCCCCCAAAGCCTTCTCTTTTCCAGGCTGAACAATCCCAGCTCCCTCAGCCTGTCTTTGTAGGGGAGGTGTTCTGGCCCCCTGGTCATTTTCATAGCCCTCCTCTGGACCTGCTCCATCAGGTCCTTGTCCTTTCTGTGTTGAGGGCTCCAGAGCTGAACACAGTACTCCAGATGAGGTCTCACCAGAGCAGAGTGCAGTGGCAGAATCACCTCTCTTGATCTGCTGGTCACGCTGCTCTTGATGCAGCCCAGAATGCGATTTGCCCTGTGGGCTGCCAGCTCGCACTGCTTGCTCATGTCCAGCTTCTCATCCACCAACACCCCCAAGTTCTTTTCTGCAGGGCTGCTCTCTATCTCCTCAGCCCCCAGCATGTATTAATATAGTGGGGATTGTTCCAACCCAGGTGCAGGACCCTTCACTTGATCTTGTTAAACCTCATGAGGTTCACCTGGGCCCACCTCTCCAGCCTGTCCAGGTCCTTCTGGATGACATCCCACCTCTCCAACTTATCAACAGCACCACGCAGCTTAGTGTCATCAGCAAACTTGCTGATGGTGCACTCAATCCCACCGTCAACATTGTTTATAAAAATATTAAATAGTACATGTCCCAGTACAGACCCCTGAGGGACACCACTTGTCACTGGTCTCCATCTGGACTTCAAGCCATTGACCACTACCCTTTGGATGCAACCATCCAGACAATTCCTTATCGACTGAACAGTCCACTCATCAAATCCATACTTCTCTAACTTGGCCAGTAAAATGTTGTAAGGGACCGTGTCAAAGGCCTTACAGAAATCCAGATAGACCACATCCACAGGTTGTCCCTTGTCCACTGAGGCAGTCACACGATCATAGAAAGCCACTAGGTTTGTCAGGCAGGATCTGCCCTTAGTGAAGCTATGCTGACTGTCTCTGATCACCCTCCTGTCCTCCATGTGCTTTATCAGAGCTTCAAGGAGAATTTGCTCCATGATCTTCCCAGGCACAGAGGTGTGGCTGACAGGTCGGTAGTTACCTGGGTCCTCCTTTCTACCATTTTTGAAGATAGGAGGAACATGCCCCTTCTTCCAATCACTAGGGACTTCACCTGACTGCCAGGACTTCCGAAATTATTGAGAGTGGCTTGGCAACTACATCAGTCAATTCTCTCAGGACTCTGAGATGCATCTCATCGGGTCCCATGGACTTATGCACATTCAGGCTCCTGAGTAGGTCACAAACCTGGCCTGCACACACAGTGGGAGGCACTTCATTACCCTGATCCCCACCTTGTAGCTTTTTAACTTGGGAGGTGTTGGGAGAGAGGTTGCCAGTGAAGACAGAGGAAGAAAAGTTAAGAACTTCCGCCTTCTCCTCATCTGTTGTTACCAGCTTGCCATTCTTGCTCTTCAGGGGGGGGTATGTTTTCTTTGACCTTCCTTTTTTCATTATGTACCTGTAGAATCCCTTCTTATTATTCTTCACATCCCTCGCCAAGTTCAGCTCCAGCTGTGCCCTGGCCTTCCTGACCTCACCTCTACCCCATTGGGCAGCATCCCTATACTCTTCCCAGGATCCCTGTCCCTGCTTCCACTGCTTGTGCAGCTCCTTCTTGGTTTTTAATTTGACCAGCAGGTCTTTACTCAGCCATGCTGGTCTCTTCCCTTTCCTGCTAGATTTCTTACACCTGGGGATCAAGAGCTCTATGGAAAGTGTCCTTAAATATCTGCCAGCTCTGTTCTGCTTTCCTGTCCCTGAGGACTGTTTCCCAGGGTATCCTGCTGAGTAACTCAGAGTTTGTAAGTGTAATGTAACTACAAAGCCTTGGCAGGTTGCAGGATGGTTTGTTGAACTGTGACAAGGCTGTCACTCAGTACTTCAGCCTTGGCACAAATGGAACCCCTGAGAGTGGTGAAGGGCGACACAAATCCATCAGCTATGCAATTGAACTGAGCCCTTTAATGCCACAGGGTTAGTGCCTCTCCACCTGAGAAATGGGTCTTTTGAAGGCAGGCAAGCACCCAGCATGGGCCAGGGGAATAAAAACATTCCCATTTACCTAGACAGGTTTGTCTAGACCTAGGGAAATCTTCAGCCACAAAACAACAGCACAGGAGCAATTACACTGCAATTTGAATACAAGATCAAAACCAAACTCTAACCTCTCATTCAAACTGTTTCTGTGTTCTCCAGGAAGCAGGCTTCTGGCACCAGAAACAAAGATAATGTTTAAAAAGCACCCATTTTTGGCTTCTCATTTAACATTTCAGCATCTCTAACATGACAAGCTCTCCTGGCAGCTACCCCGCCTGGGGCAAGAGATGCCCTCTAGAAGTTTGGAGCTGAACAGCTCTTTAGTTGCAAAGCAGGAGTTAATCTATTTATGATATCAACAAAATACTAATTTCCTCTTTAAATTACATGGGGTTTAGCAATGTCTTGAGCATGTTTGCCATTGTGCTCCTTTTGCTTGCTGGAAAAAATCCTGGAAACTGGAAAGCGGGGCACAGAATAAAACAAAGATTCTGTTTAAGGGAAACGTTACTGGTGGGGGGAAGAAAGCAGCACTCTTAATTTAAACCTTTCCTGGAAGACCAAAATGTCCAGAAATGGCTTTCTGTCTGACAGTCACCTAGAAATTGCCCCAGATGTCCATTAACTTCAGACTGAACACAAGCTGACTATTGTATCCAAGACACGGACTGTATGGCTGCCAAGCCATTTAGAGGTTTTCATTAACTCTTATTTAAACAAGGCAAAGGACTTGCATTTCTGAATGCATAAAAACAGCTGGCCAGAAACCAAAAATTCTGTCCTAAAAACACATGTAAGATTTTGAGATTCAGTTGAATTATGCCTGAGAATAAAAGTGGAACCTTTCCAAAAATATGTGGAAGTTCGAGCAGCAGCACCCACCTTATGACCAACAAGAGCCTACAACTTCCACGAGAGAAGGAGTATCCTATGTCCAAGCTGACAGACCTGACTACTGGCTATCTTGGGAATGTTTTCCCAGGTCCAGTTCCATCCTGGACCAGATAAACAAGCTTTCCTAGAACAGATCTGTTTCTGTAAAAAATTTCCCTTTCAGTGCATTGGTGTTTTCTGAGAGCAGACTCTTTCCATCCTTGAATACAATGAGAGGGATTCTTGTTAGAAGACAGTACCTGAAATATTTAAGGAGTATAATTCCATGAAAATCACTTGCACTCCCTATGACTGCACCACAGTGGACTAATGCTGCTACGCCATGAGCCATCTAGCAGGAACTCTGCTATGAATTATTATTACTACTTTTAAATCTGGGAATCTGAAAGTTGAGGGTTTTTACCACATTTCTTACCAAGCTGGATCTGTTCTCATGTAGCTGGCAGTTCCAATTTATGGCTTTATAAATCACCATATCAACAGGATATATGCCAACATCCACTCCAACCCTAAACAACTCATTTTGAGTCAAAATATTACAAAAAATCTCAAGAAAAGTCTCTCTTGGTCCTATCCTGATCAAGCCAACACTGTTAAATATTGCTTTGAACCAGCAGTAAACTGTGGAACTCCACTTTGTTTGAGAACAAACACAAGAAGCAATGTCTGGAGGGACACAATAGCTCTTTGACTTCTATCTTTGAGGCTCTTGCTCTAATCTGGCTTTACCTGTCCGTATTTTGAACCCTGACCTGGTAAGCAGAGCAGGTTTAAATGCTTCTCATGTCCTGCTTGCTTTGTGGATGAAAGTGTCCACCTTGGGCTGTCTGAGTTTGAGGGTTTCTTTGGATGCGTTACTGAAAGAGGTCTAATGGGCTGGTGCTGGAGCACGCACATTCCTCAGCTCATGGCTCTGTGCTGTCCTAAGAGCTGTTCACCTTCTGTGCGTCACAGCTCTGCCTCAGGGTCCCCTTCAGTGGACACCCACTGAAAAGCTCTGTGACCCATAGCCAGGGTGACCCCTCACTAGGGGAAATACTCAACAGCGCATGTTGTGGAACACCACTTTCTCTACGAAAGTCATCCCAGGGGAATTGTAACAGCCAGTGTGTCCATCACAGATAACACTACTGTCAGCTTGCTTCCCCACAAGTGAGTTAGTGCAGTAACCTGTGACCTCTTCCTAATCCAGACTCTCATTGTGCTCTGTGGCAACTCTCCGCAAGCAGAAGCATTTCCTTGGGTGCAGTATCATGGAGCAATTCGCAGGCTCTGATGGTGAGATACAGCATTGCAGAAATACCAGCCCACTGAATTCCCTGGGTACACAATCTACTTAATCCTGAAATAATACTTAAATGCAATGCCAACATCCATGGGAAAAGAGATTAGAGATGCTTGTTATAGCTTCACAGCAGACAACAGGTCACCTAGAGTCTAAAACTTACAAATCAAGTGGAGCTTTCTGTTCATCAGCTAGGAATATCATTGGCACTGTCCCTTGCAGCAGAGTTCTGTCACACCCACTACTCCACCCACACAACCCTCGCATTAAGGGTCATCTGCTCAGTAGGACATATTTAGATAAACAGTTTTTACTACATGATCTTCGATTAAGGGAAGGTATTTAACAGAGGAGCTCTAAGCAACATTAAATCTGCTCTAATACTTAGTTTCTATTATACTTTCCTCTGTGGAAAAGAACACTGCTATTGAAAAGGCCAACCTTAAAACTGATAATGCCTTTAAAGGAAACAAAAGATCAATGCAACATATCCTGGGGTTTTTGCACATCATCCTTTACAGCTTTCAAATAAATCAAGGAAAAACCACAAAGCCTAACGCTAGGCTGAAAAAGGAACATGGAAATTCCTGTCTATCCGTTTCCCAAACATCAAGGATGATATTATACAGCCTGATGAGAAAGACAATGGGGAGTTCCAGTCTGGGGTTTAAGTCTTAATCAACTCCTACTCCACTACAGAAGTTTAAAATAAAAGTGCCTCCACCAGCTGTACCCAATAGAGGGCTGATGTTGCAGCAGTGCTCCTCAAAGAGCTGGCAACAAAAAGCTTCCAAACTCCAGGGAAGATTAACAGTTACCTTTTACAGTGTCAAGCAGTTATCTCCATTGAATGGATAAACTAATCTAATGTAGAGAGAAATAAAGTTTCTCTCTACATTTCTATAGAGCAAAAAGGATCAGGGAAAGCACAGGAAACATGAGTTCATTCTTTACCTGCTGGGAAGGTACAGGCCTTGCGTTGACATCATTCACACTCTACCCAAGGTTAATACATGCCATATTACTGATTCTGTGTCACTTATCACTAGCTGACATGTTATTTCGGATTAAAAAATCAAGCCGGAAAGATGACTGGGAAGGTACATCTGAAGACTAAAAGGTAGCGAAGTGAATAACTGAAAGTAACAATGCTTCTCTGCAGTAAATAAATATGGAAATGGTATCTCTTGTAGGAGAAATTGTTGGTGAGAACACAAATGCAGAGGAGACTCTCTGCCCTTCTTTTGCCTCTTGATCTGGTAAATACCTTGCTAGTGAGTTTCATTTGCACAGCCTGGCAAAAGAAAAAAACCCAAAACAACAAAACCAACTAACCAAACAGACAAAAAAATAAGAAAAAGGATGGAGCAGGAAGATTTTTATTTTTTTTTTTTAAACTCTTGGCTCTATGACACTGTCTCTCCCAAGAATGAGGGTGGATCTGCAGTGGCTCACCCTCAACACCAAAAACTACCACGGCTCAGTCTTAGGTACAGCACAGGATTCATCTCAGACTCTCCATCTCTCACCTCCAATTTCTAGTTGTTGCCGACCTCCTCTGATTGGTCCCTGCTGGTGAACTCTGCTCCAGGCCCCAGGAAGGCTGCCAGTTTCATATTGCCTTTTCAGAGAAAGATCATTCATCTACATTTCCAAAGGAACAGAAGTTCCTACACTTCCTTATGCACAGAAGCAGTAATGTTTCACAAAACCACAGGGGCTACTGCACGGCTCAGTTCCTCCACATGACGACACCAACAACGTTTCTTCCTCTCTCGTATCGAGGGTCAAGGCTGGGCCAACCACCATTCCAACAACAGATGCTCCTTGTTACCCCCTTTTCCCCCCACCACGGGAAGGAAAAGGGGATAAGAGAGACAGAGAGACTTGTGGTTTGGAAAATAAAACTAAAACTACTTTAATATGACGATATTGATATATATTAATGATGATAAATGAAATAGATACAAATATGTACAAAACCCAATACTGAACCCAAACCCCCCTCGGTGGTAACATCACCACTGATACTGCAGCAGTAGGCCTCAGCAGCAGATGACAGTCAGGCTCAGGGGCTGGATCCTGCTACTGGATACAGGAACTTATGGAGGAACTTACTGAGGGCAGAACCGGCAGAGTTCTCCTCAGATGCAGACCACTGAAGCGCAGGAGAAGAGGAAAACCAAGAGTGAAGAATAATCTCACTAGGGAGAATAATCTTCCAAGGGGGAGCTGACCTCCAGTTTATATATCGAATATGATGTATATGGGATGGAATACTTTAGTTGGTCAGTTTAGGGTCACCTGTCCTGTCCGCTCCTCCCTGAAGATGCAGCCTTTATCCTGCACCCCCCAATGTGAGACACAAGAGTCAGCAGGGACCTTTCTCTGCGTACCACCCCCTGGTAGTTAATCTAAACATTAGGCCTTACCACTGCCAGAAGCTGGCAGTGTCTGCAAAAACATGTTCTAATTCTCAGAAAGTGCAGTTTCTCCGAGGAGCTTTAACTGAAAAGTAAAATCACTGAACACAATTAGTTCTGCTCTAACCCAAACCAGGACACCCCCTTAAGGACAAGAGATAATGACATTCTCCACTGCAACACTGCAAGCGGTACTGATTGGATAAAAGGTGGGGTTGAGAGGATGTAAGTGTTTATAGTACTACCTGAACCACACAGCTAATAACCAGAAATAGAATTTTTCTGTTTACAAAGCACACTGCAGTAGTTATATACATTACTGAAGGGCACCAAGCATAATGCTGAACTTTTTTTTCTACCAGTAAAAGGATCTGCAGTGGCTTATTTTAATGGATCAAGTAACAATGGATCAAACACACATTCATAGCCTATACAAGCTAGTTTATGGCCACGGAGTAACTTGTCACAGGCTTTTGCTTGAGGTGAAGTTTCATGGTACAAATGGTACCAACTATGCAACGCACCTAAGAACTGTGGACCAGACATTCAAAAATCAAGGTATGGGCTTAGTGACAGGGCTTATACAAAATGGTTTTCTTCTCCTTTTAAAGCTTTAAGATTAGAAGTTCAGAGCTTTTCTACTGTTATGAACAAAAAAATGAGGCAGGATGAAAAATAAAGTAGGTTGATATTCTGCCATAACCATGCAAGCCTGGTAAATGGGGCTTTCAGAAAGGCATTTGTAGGATAAGAGAGGCAGTAAAGTGAAGTTGACCACAGTAAGTATATGCATCTGAGACAACATACACCTAAAGTAAAAGTAAAATACATCTACTTCAATGGTAGCAGTCGGTCTTCTTGCTTGGAGAGAGGGACATTTATTGACTTGCAGAGGAGAAGGCATAGTGCAACCATAGCGGTACGAATGAATGCTCATGAAACAAAAGCAGGACTGAAAGGAAAAGGAAACAGAATCATTCTTTCAGAAGAAAGGCCCTGACTGTCTTTTAAAATGGATCAAAGCTATATATTGTTGCAGAGAAAAATTTCTGCTAATTGCATCAAAGGCCTTTCTTATGCCCTTGTGCAAGTCCAAATAAGGGAATGATTTGCCCTGTTTCATCCCAGTGGGATGATGGGTGTGGAGGAATATCTCCTTTCAACTGAAAGGAACTGGGTTAATTCAAGTATCATACAATGAATGTAGCTCAATTAAGCAGAGGTAGGACCAACTGAAACAGCAGCAAATGAGATGGCTTGTGCTCTGTTTTTTGCGGGTCACCAATATGTGAGCAAGATATAGAAACTCTGTATCAGTGCAGGCGGAAAAAGGGGAAAAAAAGCAGTAGATTGAATAGCATTGCTGCATACAACAATCACCATGAGCCACAATTTTCCATCTGTTAGATCTTCCAGCAAGGAACTATTTCTCCCAGGAGATATATTTTGCTTTTTCAAAGGACACAAAACCTGAAAGCATAATGTCTTTTGTTGCATTTTGTTCCACTTTTCCTCCTATCACCTCTCCTTACTGTAATAAAAAGATGATACCCAGAATATGGAGACTTGGAATTCCCATTTGTTTCCATGTTTCCAAGTGCACATAGTAACTCAGAGAAACAAAAGGAAAAAACAATCGCACCTGTAAGAGGTGGGGGAAATTGTCCAAGTCATTCATCTGGGGGAGAAACAAGAAAGCGCAACAGAAGAAATGAGGGTTTTTCTTTTTTTTAATTGCACAAGTTTCAAATGTATTCTCAGAAAGTTTCAGAAAGAAAAAAGAAATTATTACTTCTGAAACTAAATTACTTCGACATTTGAAACAACTCCCATGAAATAGTTTTTCTTCTCCTTCTTCTTCATTTCTTATTCTGTTCTAGTTCAAAGGTTTCTGACTCCAGCACATGACATTACTGCAAATGATCTATTACGTTGACTTCACCTCTCAGGCTGCTGTGAGATTAGCAGAGGGACAAGGTGCCAGCTGTCAAAGACCAACATGGAATCAAGGCTGTTGGATGTACAAAAGCATTCCTGGGAAGATGCCTGGCTGCCTGCCACTGTGCTCTCCTCCAACTCAGCCAAATACCGTGTCACTAGAGAGTGGCCCTTCATAGTCATGGCACTACCAGGAGACAAATGGAGCATTAGCTTACTGGAAAAAATCAAAGATCCCATTTAATAGGTTTCTCAAAGGAGTTTTTTTTAAATCAAATTTTAAACAGTAATAGTCTCTCCATTTTAATGCATTACAAATTTACACATGTAGAAAGGAAAGGATTATATGTCCAGTGGCACAGCAATTTGCCTACCAGGTAGGTTAGGCCCATCTCAAAATGCTTTATATTCTTAACTGCAGCAATTAATGTGCTTAAATTATTATATTAAATTCAATTAAAGTGCTTAATGAATTCTTTGCCTCAGTCTTTAATAATAAGTCTATTGTTTCAAAGGGAGTCCATTCCCCTAATCTGGGGAATATGGTCAGGGAGCAGTGTGACTCCCCCCTAGTCCAAGAGGAGATGGTCAGTGACCTGCTGCATCACCTAGATGAGCACAAATCCATGGGGTCGTATAGGCTGCACCCAAGAGTGCTGGAAGAGCTGGCGGAGGTGCTCTCCAAGCCACTTTCCATCATTTTTCAAAAGTCCTGACTGACTGGGGAGGTACCAACAGACTGGAAATCAGCCACTGTTACCCCCATATATAAGAAGGGAAGGAAGAATGATCCGGGAAATTACAGGCCTGTCAGTCTGACTTCTGTGCCAGGAAAGCTGATAGAGCAGATCATCCTGAGTACACTTCTGTGGCACTTGCAGAGCGGCCAGGGGATCGGGTCCAGTCAGCATGGCTTCACAAAAGGCAGGTCCTGTCTGACTAACCTGATCTCCTTCTATGATGGGGTAACCCGCTTATTAGATGAAGGAAGGGCTGTGGATGTTGTCTACCTTGACTTTAGCAAGGCGTTTGACACAGTTTCCCACAGCATTCTCCTTGAGAAACTGGCTGCTCGTGGCTTGGATGAGCACACCCTTGGCTGGATCAAAAACTGGTTGGATGGCCGAGTCCAGAGGGTTGTGCTCAATGGAGTCAAGTCTGGTTGGCGGCCGGTCACGAGTGGTGTCCCTCAGGGGTCAGTGTTGGGGCCTCTCCTGTTCAACATCTTTATTGATGACTTGGATGAGGGGATAGAGTGCACCCTTAGTAAGTTTGCAGATGACACTAAGCTGGGTGGGAGTGTCGATCTGCTTGAGGGTAGGCAGGCTCTGCAGAGGGACCTAGATAGGCTGGATAGATGGGCAGAGACCAATGGGATGAGTTTTAATAAGGCTAAATGTAAAGTCCTGCATTTTGGGCGTAACAACCCCCAGCAGCGCTACAGGCTCGGGAAGGTGTGGCTGGAGAGCTCCCCAGCAGAGAAGGACCTGGGGGTGCTGATTGACAGCCGGCTGAACATGAGTCAGCAGTGTGCCCAGGTGGCTAAGAAGGCCAATGGCATCCTGGCTTGCATCAGGAATAGTGTGACCAGCAGGAGCAGGGAGGTGATCTTGCCACTGTACACGGCACTGGTGAGGCCACACCTCGAGTACTGTGTGCAGTTTTGGGCACCGCAGTTTAGGAAGGACATTGAGCTACTAGAGAGGGTGCAGAGAAGGGCAACTAAGCTAGTCAGGGGTCTGGAGAACAGGCCTTATGATGAGAGGCTTAGGGAGCTGGGGTTGTTTAGCCTGGAGAAGAGGAGGCTGAGGGGAGACCTTATCGCTCTCTTCAGCTACTTGAAAGGTCATTCTAGGGAGGTGGGTGTTGGCCTCTTCTCCCTTGTGACTAGTGACAGGACTAGTGGGAATGGACTCAAGTTGTGCCAGGGTAGGTTTAGATTGGATATTAGGAAGAATTTCTTTACTGAAGGAGTGGTGAGATGTTGGAATAGGCTGCCCAGGGAGGTGGTGGAGTCACCATCCCTGGAGGTTTTTAAGAAGAGGATAGATGTGTTTCTTCAGGGGATGATTTAGGGGTAAGAGTAGTGTAGGGCTATCGGTTGGACTAGATGATCTCGAGGGTCCTTTCCAACCGTAATGTTTCTGTGATTCTGTAATTAAAAAAGCCCCACCTCAAGGAGGCAAACTCTATAGTATTCCTCAGTCCCAGACACTACATCTACCAGTTGTTTCACTGAAGGTAAAACAGTCAGAGCTGTGACCAGGCACGAACGGTTGTGCTGAAAGCTGAACATACACAACCTTGAGTTTTGCTGTTGGACTTTAGTCCTCCATGAAAGCAAGGTGAGGTCTTGTACCTGCCCCATCTCACGGCATCCAAAGATTTTACAGCCCCAACCCAGGAAACGCATGTAACGGAGGGTCATGTAGGCTTTTGTGACCAGATCTTTGTGAACCACATCCCACAAAGCCACAGTGCACCTGGGAAAAAAAAAAACAACTTAAAAAAAATTCTTCTACTCCTTTTGGGTATTTTTTTTTTCCTAAAGATCCTTTTTCCTGCAATTTCAGACTTGCAACTGGGAATTCCAGACAGGCCTCAGCCATGCTGGTCAGATGCTGATGGTGATAATTTTATTGGCTGCCCTTGCTCTCCTGCGCTGAGGACTGTCGTGCTCCTTTGTCCCATCGGTGTGATGTTTTTGAAGGAAATGGCAATGATTGCTTTCCTTGAAAAGTACTAACAATTACATTCACATATTCTACTGAAAAGGAGATAATTTTTATGAGCTTCATTAACTGACACTCTCGTTGAAGGACTCCATAAATACTCAACACTCGCAACTTCCACTGGTATTAAGTTTTGCTTACAACTCTCAGATCCAGACTTTGCCTTTCCCAAAGACATTCACATACAGACTATTATGCCATTTACACACAGATGAATAATAGGTTCTGGATAATACTCCAAATCTAATGCTAAATATTTACACTGCTCTTGACATTAAGTATCTGGGGCCCAAATACTTTAGCAATAGCTTCCATGGTGTTACTGTCTGAGGGTTGAGGCTAGACATACTGCCAGCTTCAGAACTGCAGTCATCAAAAGGAGCCTTGGCTGGAAAGCAAGGCCACCGAACAGACCAGTTCTGCCCCAGCCCAAACCAGGACACACAGAACTCAGTTCAAGAGCCTTAAAATCTTGGGAGGATTTGAGCTTGAGTATGTAACTCCTTTAAGTTCAGGATGTTACCAACACAGCTACCCTTTGAGAGAGCACAACTTCATAGATCTGATATCCGAAGAGACCATTAAAGTTACGTATTTTGATCCCCCACCTGACATGAGAAAGAACACAGATACCCGATGTGATCATTTGTCAAGAGAATTATAGAAGTGGGTCTCAGATACCTGAAGTTGGATGTAGTTAAAGATTATGTGGAGATCTGTATCATGTTTGAATATATATAAACACTGAAGATTCTGTTTATCACATATGGCTGAAGGTGAAGCTAATATATAAAGAACAGCCATAACACCCTACTGCAGAATCCTTCGTTTGCAATGACCTGCTACCACTTTTACCACCTTTTCCTTCACTCTTCCTCCACTGGAATTAATTCTGTTGAAAATATAATGGAATGATAGAAATTCCATATTTTATTATTAATTCAGGGCTGAATCACATAAATTGTAGGGTTTTTTTTAAATAAACTCATACACGTGTTTCAAGAAGTACACTGATTGTCATCTTTGCTGAAACAAATATTTCTTCCTATCTTATCTTCCTATCCTAAAGTCATCTTGAATGGCAAAAAACTTCAGCAAAATACATAACAAAGCAAAAGGGGGAATCATGCGGAGGGGACAATGGTAGCACTTGGAGCCTGCAGAGCACAAAGTTCCATTTCCAGAAAGCAGCATGACTTTTAGTTCAGATCTACCAAGATTTCACAGAATGACTCGAGGTGAAAGAATATCCGCAGACCTCAAGGTTAAAGGTGCTTGTATGAGACTATCTCAAAGACAAGGCTGAGGTATTGTTTACTTCTGAGAGTTGCTCCAACTTCCTGTTGAATTACTCAAGAGACTCTGGATGAAGAAGGAGCTAGCACTCCACAAGGGACAGGGGAGGAGTGGGGGGAAAGGAGGGGGGAAGGCGCAAAGACATATGTCAGGATACCAAGACACAGGGCAAGGAAACTGAGTTCTGACAGCTAAGCAGGATCAAAAGGAACCCGCCTGGATCTCATCCATAACTGACTGGGAGTTTTGGTCTCCTCTTTGAAATGCTCTATCACTTGTCCTCCCATTTCCTATTTACCCTGTTAATAAGAATCCAACACCAAAACCACAAGCTGCTGCTTAAGCCTATGTACTCTGTCTGCAGGCTAAGGCATTTATATGATCCATCATCCCAACAGCACCCAAGTACTGCAGACCACTTCAAGTTTTACCCTTACAGCAGCCCCAGTGCTACCTACTTCGTACCCAGGGAGTCTGAGCCTTATGTCTTTACACCAGAACACAGTTCAGTTTTCTGAGCTCATGTTGTTTAGTTGCTAGGCCAAAACAATTCCACAGCAAACACTCTCAAGGAGATCACTTCATCGTCTCATAGGAAACACTCACGTTTTCCAACAGCAGAGGACATAAGCCACGAATAAGTGATAGCTCACCAGTGTCTACTTGTCAAGTACAGAGATTGTGGGTCACATCAATCAGCATGCCTACCTACAACTACACTTACAATCACACAGTAAATATGTGGCACAATAAACAGGAGGTAATTATGGGCAATAGTAAATAACATACCTAACAACTCCTTTGTGTAGGTATGTGCTATTGCATTCAGCTCCTCTCAAAAGGCACTTAGTATGGGAACACTGCTAGGAGATATTAACAATTAGCTTCCAATTCTCAGTTGAAGTAGACAGCATTTCTAAGCGTTCAGATAAAGAGACTGTTCATACTGCATTTTTAAAAAATAATGTTCTGGCTGTTCTTTTTTTATATATAAGTATCCTATATTTGTATTAGTGATTTGCTGATTCCATGTTCTACAGGTAAAACAGTAGCTGGAAGCCAGAAGGTTTTATAGATTTCTAATGTGACCTACAGTGTTTTCCTTAATTTCTTATTTCTAAAATGGGTTGAACAGCAAATTATTTTGCTCTGCACAAGCACAAAAGCACATCAGGGTGAAGAGCTGAAACCTTAACACTTTCAATAAGGCAAAAAAAATCAAGACAAAACAGTCATCTGTTGATATATTTCAATGCAAACATTTTCATGAGCTAATTCTGAACCAGTTTGTTTTGATTCTGACCTCTTTTTAAAAGAAAAGCAACACAGTTGGTTTAAACTCCAGAAACAAAGAACTGTTTCAATTGGAATAGCAAATTTCCTTCTGCTCTAAGCAGCTTTAAAACTGACACCACTGTGTCATTCAGCCTACAAAAATATCTAGATTTGCTTGGACAAAATATGAGAAAAGAGTCTAAGTTCACCAACTATATAAAAGTGAATGCTAATAATATTGCTTCACATTTTATCAAGTTCTCGATCTGAACTGCAAAGCTGCACACCATTAGTTTTCATACACAGGACAGTAAAGGCTTTTCACCTTGTTTTCCCTTCTTCAAGTGTAGAGCAGGATAAGAAACCCAAACTTTTGTGGACATACTGCAAAAAGAAGCCTCTATCTGTGTCCTCCTATGGAATAGCATGTTTGTGAAGTAAATAATTTCAAGGTGACTGTCATCTACATAGTTGTCACTTAAAATCTCTCATAAAATCAGCTGTATGCACTCCTGTTAACAGAGAAAATAACACTAGCTATTAAGAAATGAAGGTATAAGAGTCTGGAGAGCCTTGTACCACATGTCTGATGACTTCTTTCACAGACTTAGACAGAAAATACATTCCTCTGCCAGTCCAAACAGTTCAGATCAACTGGAGTTAATCACATTTGAACTATTACTTAGAGTAAGGTTGAAGCTGTATTTTAAAATTATTCTTTATGCTTATTTAAACATATTTAGATCTCTTCAACATGTATGCTGTAAATAAATGTTTATTAATGAAAATATTTTGCCTAGATTACCTTTATACTACTTCCTGCAAATCTTGTTTTGAAAAGCTTTGGCAATATTGAAACCCGGATGCACTACCTGAATGTAGCACACACCAGACACAGCACCACAAATGGTAACAACAGTACTGCATGAAGTGCAGAATGAGAGATTTGCTTCATACTTAAACCCAACAAAACTGCCTGCACATTTTACATTAACGTATGAACAAACTTATCAGAAGTTTTGGCCATGAAAAGTAACTGCACCACAAGCCTTCCCTGAGAAGCTACGACATGCTTCTAGAGGTAGTTCATAAACTAGTGAGAATTGTTGATCTCTTAGTGATTGTTCCTGTTTTATAAGTGTTTACAGTAGAAATAAGAGATGAATATACTTGTTAGAGCAAGCTTATCTGCCAACTATTGTAGCCAAGAGCAGGCAAAGTGATTGAAAGTAAAGTCTGAAACTGAATGAAAAAATGCAACCAACGGGCTTAGGAGTCTAAGACCTTTTTAAAAAAGTTATGTTAGGACAGTTTTTGAAAGATAATGACTTCTTTGAAGGTGGAGCTCAGCGTTAAGTCCACACAGCCAATTGCTCATGTTGTCCTTTAGCAGCTGTCTAGCAGTGATTCATCTGCACATATTCCTTTTCATTCCTGCTCATCTTTCTTTGAAAAAAAAAAAAGTCTCCTCTAAGCTAAATCAATGCAAGAGAAAGAGACATACAAAAATAGTGATTTCTGCAGGGCAGTTCCACATACATCACAGCTCAGCTCCCCACGGCTTCACACGGCATCTGCCTACCCAGCCCGTAGGGGAGCTCACTGTGCCTTGGCGAGAACACCGAGGAGCTGCAGCAGCATTTACACAATAACCATCAGAACATACTGCAGCAGCAATTCCCAAACTCTTCTGCCTACAAACAGTGTCTACTGCAATCAGCCTCTGACGGCTCCAAACACTGACATAAGTCACTGCAATCCTCTGACGCTTGTGACCGCCCTTGGCTTCAACGAACTCATCACTCTTTAGCGGTAACGAAGCACTTCACAGGCAGCAGTTTCCCCACTCGTTAGAGTGATTCTGAACAGTAACAGCAAGGCTAAAACAGGACCTCTCAGAAGGCAACAGACAGGAACATCGCTACGAGCTCTAAAGGGGGACTGAAGCTGCAAGAAGCACCACATGCTCAACTTGTCCGAGAAGGGAACTGTGGCCTGGAGTCTTGGTGGGGGGAGGTCCTCTTAGGCCTTGGGAGGTCCTGGCCCTGGTTTGGAGTTGCCGAATCGCGACACGAAAGGCGCTGCCGGCCCTGCCCATGGTCCCAGGAGCAGCCCCTGTCCCAGCCGCCTACGGGACTCCAGCCGCCGTGGCTCCGCAAGCCAGCGAAAGGTGCAATCCCGCAGCTCGGCCACTCCGGCTGCATTCTCCCTGCCTGCTCCAGCCCCTCAGACGCTCCACGGCCAGTACAGAGTTTCTCGGCGGGGAAGCTGCCAGCGGCGGCAGAGCGGGGCAAGGCACTTCTCCGCACCGGCACTTCTCCGCACCGGCACTTCCCCGCGTCCCCCCAGATTCTTAAGCAAACCTCCCCGAGCAACTTCTTCCGACAGTGGGGAGAGAGGCGGCACCGCCGGTCGCGCTGCTTACCCAGAAGCGGGACCCGCAGAAAACCTCCATGGCCGTGGCAGGAGCACGGAACCTTCCCCAGGCCCACAGCGGGAACAAACCGGAGAGTGCGGACGGATCCTTCCCTCCTAGGCGGGGCGGCCCGTCGCGGCCCCTCCTCTCCTCCCCGCGGGAGGTGCCAGAGCCACCGCCCTCACCCCTCAGGGCGCTGGAAGTCGGGGTCTTGGCTCAGCCGCGGGGCCGCGCGGACAGGGCAGGGCAGGACCGACACCCGGGCAGGGCAAGGCCGGCTCTCGGCTCCACTGTGGCAGCCCCTCAAGGGCCGAACGCCACCGGGTGCTGTCACAGGGAGGGAGGGGGGCTCTGGCACCCAAAGCCTGAGCACCACTGCCAAGATGTGGCTTTTTGCTTTCCAGGGGCAACTATGGAAGGACCAACGTTTCCCCTGTTCAGTGTGGCATGCTGGGACTACCAGACCTCCTGTTCTTGGAGGGGGACATTGGTGGTCCCCACAAACAAGCGAAGGATAGGCTGAGGGACAGACATCCATTGTGGCAGCACAGAGCTGGGACATCCACTGGGTTTGGGGGCTGCACTCAGGCTAGCATTACCATCTTGAAGATGCTCATAATCTCGTCTTTAGGGTGGTGTGGAGTGTGGTTGTCTCAGCAGAACTTAAGCGAACTTAAGTCTATCCATATGCAGCCTCTTCCTTCATGCTGATTGCTTCCACTGCAGACATGTGATTAAACAGTCTTGTGGATCTATTTTTAAAAGCTTTCAGTCAATAAATTTCATGTACATGTGTAACTAATAGATTTTATATTGTAGCACCTTGGACACAATCTAGATTTCACCTCCACGTGATACAGAATCACTGTTTGCTCTCCTCTTGGGCAAGACTTCTCCTACAGCATTATTGACTTTCCAGCACCTGCTGTTTGTCACCCACTTGCTGTAACATCTGGTTCAATAACATCATCTGACACAAAGCACCCTGCTGCCACAAATGTACTCAAATATTTTAAGAGTTTGAGTTTCCTCTGTCACTGAAAGGTGAGGAAGCATCAGACAGAAGGGTGTTGTCAGAGATGCTCACCAAAATGGAAGAGAGTTGAGAAACACAGCATTGCTGTGTCCCAAAAATATTTCATCCCTAAGGAAAAAATCATTCTTGTAATCTTTTATAAAGACCACTGATACCTACTCAGAGTACTGTCAGAGGAAGCCATGTGCTTCCTATGAGCAATACTGAGAATTGGTTTTATACTTTTACTACAATCTGGCTAAAGGGATGCAGTTCTTATTAGTGTGGGAAGACAAGATTCTGCCTATGATAAGGTTTTTTGGATCTACAAGGCCTACAAGATTTGAAAAGTCACACCGATCCAGGCTCATCAGCACAATCACATCACAACCTTCTGAAGGAAATACTAGAGGAGTCCTAGCCAACTGGGTGAATGAGATCTATGGTTATCATGGCTTGTCCTTGCAAGTCTTATATCAAAACTTGTGTTCAGGTGAATTGCACCACAATAAAAGTTTTTTTAAAAGTCAGTAATAGGTGGGAGTTACTCCTTTATGGCTCTTTAAATGTTCTCTCCTTTAACAACCCGTGAGAGAAGTTGCTCCAATAGAATTGCTGAGAACTTGATCTCTTTTGACATATGAACATGTGCCTCTGTGTTTCTTGCACCAAGTTGCAGAACTTGGTGCAGTTTGAGAACATGCCCTAAATTAAGACCAGCTCTGGCATCATAAGATTTCACAGGTACAGAGGCACCTTAAGAACAGCTACCATAGGCTATGTGTACAGGAGGGGAGAGGTTTATTTTATCAGTGTACTGCATAGTTGCACTGACCTATGCAGTGTGAATTAATCCCTAGTTAAATTATTGACTTTGGTGGAATTGTTGATAAAGTATCCATAGAGGAAGGTCCTGTATTAGGGAATTCCCCTGTGTCTCACCCTAGAGTAGGGAGTAGTGATTCTGGCTCTTGCTTCATGTTCCTAACTCATGGTGGGCAGTTTCTGCCTCCAGTAGCAGTCCATGCCATTAAACAGGGATGGTACTCATGAGTGGGGGCCAACTGGGGTGCCACCCCCGCTCCACACCCATACACAAACTCAAAGAGAGTCACCAGGCATCCACCCTGGACTTCACAGCAGACCCTGTGGACTTGCAGCAACTTTGCAGTGTAATTACTGGCTTCCAGGTGCTGTCTGGCGGAACAGACTAGCAGAAAGGTTAAAAATCAAAGGCAGGAATTAAGGAAATACTTAAGTCTCAGACATGGGAGAGGGAAGCTTAAAAGCTTCTGGGAAGGGCTATGGTAAAGGATTCTGCTGAACTTTGTGCAAAGTGGAGCCTGGAGCACTATCTCAGGCAGCTCACTTTTGTCCTGTTTCATTCTGATGATGTGAAGGAAGATGGATGTACCTATACCATGACATTACTCCTGTGGTGTTCTCCCAACTGCAAGCTGACTGTGCAGGAAAATTAAATGGCACCTTTGTTGCTAATGTCAGGGAGGTCGTGAACTCACTTTCTCTCAGTGCACATTTATTCTGGGGAGTGGCAAGATCTGATCTGGGTTCATTTAGTAATGTATTTGCATCCTCTTTTTGATACCAGCTGTACAGTACAGGACTTTTCACCTGCTAACACTTAGAGCAGGTCAAGACAGCGCAGTCATGAAGCAACTACAAGGCACACCCAGCAGAAGGTTAGCCATCAGCTGGAGCAACTGGCTGGGGTAGGACAGGAAGTAATGTGAGAGAGAAGCTGTTTGTATAAGCACAAAGCCAGGTATGAGACAGACTTCTTGTCATACTGCACCTCAAGCTGACTTGCAAAGTACTGAAAGCAAAAGGAAATGTGATCAACTCCTGAAGAAATCTGTATAAAGAAGGATGTGTAGAGTGAAGGGTTGGGGAGGACTTGAGCATGTGCAGTTCTGGAAGTCACAGGTTTATGGTTAGTTGACTATAAATATCACCTTCTTTCTCTGCTTGGAGCAGCAGAGGCTCAGCTTCCTTTCCAAGACCCACAGAGGTGTCACATTTTACAGATGGTAAGAAAGAGAGGCTGCCAAAGTAGTGTTTACAGCAAGGCCCCATACATTTACTCTATAAGACAGGGGATTACACCCTGCTTTAACACATGTGAAATGTGGACTCATAACAAATTATGCTTAAAGTCAACACTGGACAAGTAGCAACAGATTTCAGGATTCTTCTCCTCAATAGTCAATGGTGTTGCATACATTGTGCATCTCCTTACAGGAAAGGATTTAACTTAATTTCCTCATTTCTGGAAATGGCAATGAGCAGTTTAGAAATCTCATGGTAAAACAGATGAGAGAGTGGGCTGGGAACTTGCAGCCCCAGTTTTTACTAACAGCTCTGCTTTTGGACACAGATCAGCTACGTGGCTCTATAGATGAGGAGTAGAAGGCAAGATTCCCTTGGCTGGAAGAACAGAGGGGGCAGTTCCCCAGAATGCCAGCACAGGGTGTTGAGAGCACAATACATTTGGCCTTAAGCTGTGCTGTAAAGTCATTTTGTACACTGTGAAGTGAGGTTCATCCAGTCCATTAAAGCTCTGTAAAAGGAGCAAATGTCCAAATGACTCCTCCAGAGCACTGTATGTAATATTGTCTTCCTCCATTACATAGATGCTCCTACACTTCATAATGAGAGTGCTGAGCAAGAGAAAAATCTAGACATGCTGAGAACTGCCTAGGACACCCCAAAGTGATCCTGGAGTTGCTCCAGCAGTGAGCAGCTGAGCTCTGATTACACTGGACATCTCTCTCTCTCTCACCTGTTAGATAAGTCCACAAAGACGCTGTTAAATGCCTACAGAGGTTGATGGATGCTGTGGCAGGTGCAACACACCCCAGCTTGTAAGTGGTTTAGCTGCAGAAGGAGCTTAGGGTGATGGATAAACAGCCACAGGCAGACAAGCAGCAAGTGGCATGTGGGCCTTCTGGAGCTAAGATCCAAACTATCCTACTTCAGCCCCAGACACAATTGTCTCAGCATATCCTCCCCCTGCCAACTCTGCCACCCCACAAACCCCTCCTAGTTTCAATGGGCTGAAGCGATTCAGGATTTCAGTGCAAAACAGTCATGCAGAATTCACAGTGGTTACAGGAATCCAGGCACCAACTCTGCTTTGCGTGAGTGCAGAGTTGTCACCAGCCATTGGCCACACAGAGCTGGTGGCACCCAGCAGAGCAGTTCTGACATGCATTTGCAGGTGTCAGGGCAGCACATGCTGCCCACTGCAGTATTTTTCTTTGTAGAATGACTCCAATATCAACTTCTTCCTGATTTCCTCTGGAATAGATGGGTTCTGCTCTCCTTCTCTGTAAAGTAGTTGTTAGCACAGTAAGTAATTAAGAGATTTAATCATCCTTTTCATTTCACAGCTGGAGCTACAGGAGTCCTGGTTGCATTATTTTGAGTATTAAGAGATATGGAAAGATAATTTGTTTAGGACCCTTGAAAGCTTGCCAGATACAGCATCCTGTGACTCAGGAAGTAATAGAAAATGCCAGAGGGTCTTACAGGATAATACAGTGTATTGTAAATATAACTTTTGTAAACATAATTATTGTGAACATAATCTACAACACCTGAAATACAGGAGGTGGGAACGGGCCTTTACTATTTCTCACACAGCTATTTTCAGGGTGTTGCAGAGCTCCAGACAGTCAACCTTCAGGTGCAGCCTGGACTGATGCACATCGATATCCCAGCTAAACACTTCATGGCATTGCCATCTAGTGACAAGCACTCAGCCTGCGTCCGAGCCAACCAACACCCACTGTCTGAGCTCAAGCCACCTAGGATGGCACAAGGCCTCCTTGAATATCCTCCTCCCACGCTGGGCCAAGCCAAGGTTAAACACCTTCTCGAGCTCACAGGTTGTGGATGAATTGTACCAGCTGCGTGTGAGTGCACAGCTCATACCGGACTGGCATGCACTGGCACATGAAGGACTGCGAGCTGGGCTCTGTCCTTTACATGTACTCAAAAGAAGGCAGGGGGCAAACAAGCATCTCATTTCACAATGAGGGTGGCGAGATACACACCCAGCGAGGTACTGGGTGCTCCATCCCTGGAACCATTCCAGGTCAAGTTGTTTGGGGATCTGAGCCACCTGATCTAGTTGCAGCTGTTCCAGCTGACTGCAGGGGGATTAGACTAGGTAATCTTTAAGGGTCCTTCCAACTCAAACTGTTCTATGATTTTACGATCTCAGGTGCTACCACACAGCCTCTGAGATGCTAGACAGCCCTAGGGCTTTTCCTGGGTGAGCTGTTGTCTCCCAGGACCTCAGAGAAGCCCAAGCCATGCACTGGAAGGGCGATGACAGCTGAGGTGCACAGGAGCCTGGCTTCGAGTGGCTCCCACAAGCACGGAGCAGCATGTGGCTTCAATGGCTGGCATGGTGCCCCTGAATCTGGGAGAAGTCCTTCCTCTCCTCCTACTATAGGAAGGGTTTTTTTATAAATTCAGTGGCTGAAAATCCCTGCAGAAGTAGAAACTTTCTTATTGCTGTGGGGTTTCCCCCCCTTTATTTTTCCTTTTCTTTTCTACTTTTTTTCCCCTCAATACTGCGCTGTTTCTGCAGGATGAAGCTAGGAAGACACAAATCGGTTCCCAGGTGGACAGCACTGCCCCGCAGAGCCCTTCCCGGCGCTTTGGTGCCGGTCCGGGGGCAGCTCCCGACCCCGCTCCCACTAGATGGTAGCAGAACTCTGCGCACCAGCACTGCAGGCCCTCAGCCACCGCTAAGCAACCCACTTCAGAACTCTATCCCTTCAAAACCCTTTGACCTGCAGGATCCTCACTCTCTGGGAGCTGACCACAGCTGGTCCTTTACATCGTGGCAATACAGGAGCCGGGCACGTTGCCTTAAATTTCTTTTTCCTACCTTATTTTGGGGGTGATTGTAGTACAGGTCATATCTAAAATTTGTTGGTTTGCATTTCTGGAATATCTGAAATACAGGAGGTGGGAACAGGCCTTTACTATTTCTCATGCAGCTACTTTCAGCGTGTTGCAGAGCGCCACCCAAGGGATGTGCCAGACACGCAGCTCTTCCCATGGGACACTGCTCTCCAAAAGGAGGACAGTCAGCCAAGCTCAGCCAACTGTCTCAAACTAAGCCATAAACAAATTAAATTTGCAGTGCTGCTTGCCTAGATGTAGTTATCATTACATAGAAAACAACCTAGTTTCAGGTAGTACCCAAATTACTTAGCAAACTGAATAACGAAGTGACATGCCAAGCTCTGACAAGCCAAGAACATATCCACCAGCAGCCAGCCTGGCTGGGAGCCTTCGCAAAACCACAGGCAAAACCCATCAAAACTGCTTCCCAGGAGCACTCATAAAACAGGGCAGAAAAGCAAGCCCCCCTCCCACGCTCCTCTGAAGCCCAGTGTTGGAAGGGGTGGGGTTTGATGTCCCTGTAAGGAACTAGCACTGGGCTAAACTCACCTGTGTACAGCAAGGTGTGAACTGCTCTGCTCTCTTAGCTCAGCCTGTCTTAATGCCACCTGGATCCTCTAGCCTTGGAGGGGTGGTGGGAAGGCACTTCAGTGATTTTAGCCAGGTGGGACTGGTCTCACAGCCTGGGCAACACAGACACATTACAGAGCTCACCTCTGGAGTCCCGCTCTGCATGGATTTGCATGGGCTTTTGCATGGATACACATTTTCTCTCTGTTCAAGGGCTAACTTCATTCTTGCTGTTTTCTACACAGAGATGACCATGAGAAGGCCTTTATCAAAACAGCCTCTATCCAGCATAACCACTCTGGATGTCAGTTGAGGGTCCTTCCTTCTGCAGAGCCATATTCAAGGCATCCAAGCCAAAGTGAGAAGTAGGGCTGCAGAGTGCCCAAGCACCTGATTCCTCCCTATTGTGGCTACTCCCCAGAGGAGACTTCATGTTGGGAGCTAAGGAACTCTTTCAAGACCCCTGAAGAGTTTATATTCAAGCATTTCTGGTGGTACCTAAGCAGCACCTGGGGGCTCAGTCCCCACTGCTCTGCAGCACAGTCTGCAGCTGCTGGGGTGGTACTATCCCTACCAACTTCTGCTTCGCAAAGAGCTAAAGGAGTGCAGGAGTGATGGAAAAGAGGCCGTGGATCTTCTTCACTGTACTTCAGGCTGGAAATCGTGAAGTTGTGACTGTGTGGAAGAGCCCACAGCAACATGTTTTTGTGGACAGATCAAAGCTGCCCCTTCGCCTGACTCCTTGCTCTCCTTTGGCCACAGCTCTCTCCACTGAGGTCCCAGCAGCCTTCTCATCATTAAGCAACTTGCTGAGCTGTCCTCTGCCAGCATCGTGCAGTTGGCAGAAATACAGCCAACGGTCTCATTGGTGGAACAGCTCACCATGGGCCATGTGCTGAGCCAGATTCACTTTGGGGTCACACCTAATTGCTCCATGAAGGGTTGACATTTCACAGTTGTTCTTTCAACTTCCCAGTCAGTTGCTGCTGTGCTATACCTACCCAAAGTATTTCCAATTAAAATATGACCAAGTATTTGACCACTCTGAATGATACAGATCACCATCAGCCACAATAAAAAGGGAAGCGCACAGTTGTTTTCTTTTCAAAAGCTTTTAATAGGACACATTTGTTTTTGTCATTTGTAAAGATTTACACATGGTTTTTGTCTTTTTTCTTTTTTTTTTTTTTAAAAAAGGAACACTTTAACCCAATTTCCCCCATGAATACTACCTTTTGTTGCCCTGACCAAAAGACCTTGTTTTGGCCTATATACCTGATAGAGTATAACAATATATTAACTATTAAATACAAAGTTCTCTAATATATACTAGGTTGTTACAGACATTGCAATGGTACCGTGCCTACTCTAGTCACCTTGTGTAATAGTGTACGTGGGTTATTATAGCCAAAGGGGCAGAAAAGGGGAGACTGGGGCATAGCCTAATTTACAACGGTAATGCTTTCACTTGCGTTTGCTTTCTTTTTCTTTTTTCTACTTGAATAAACCTTGTGCTGAGTGCAATCCACAGAAGTAAAAACCAGTGTTTTCTTTGCCCTCCTCTAAAATATCTACAGTATAAATGGCCTGTAACCAAGCTATGAAAAAGCAGTTCTGTGTGCGAGGGGCTGCAAGAATGGAATTGACATTTTTCCAGACAGGTCTGCAATCTCTTTTCCCCCATGTGTCACACTGGCAATAGCAGAATATCTTCCTCCCACCTGTATACAGTAAGTCCACAGTAGTAAAGTGCTGGTGTGCTTGAATGATGTGGATAGCCATGCTACTACTTGACCATTGGCAGGGGCTGGGTTTTGGGGGTAGATGTTATATATGGGTACAGTTCTCCAACAGTAACAACACTGCAATATTGTCCAACTTGAGCTTAGCTGCTTACGTCTATCTGAAACTAGGCTATACATGTAATACAGTAGGTCTAGCTCCAGGTTTATGAAAAGAAACTTGTCATTAAGAGCTGCTTCTGTTCCCAAGATTCTATGCAGACTTTTAACAATTTCTCTATAGATTTCTACAAAAATATAAAAAAAAATCTATCAACATAACCATTCTACAGAATTCCTGTGGATTTTGTACACTTTGTTTAAAAAAAGTCAAATTCTATAAAACCCCCCCCAAAGGTATTTAAAATCATCTTAAGATTATTGCACATACTGCAGTACATCTGTGTTTGTCTTTCAAAAGGGCATCTAGAAAAAACTTATCCAGTTTAGAAAATGGACTATTTTACATGGAGTTCTTTTCCTGCATGCATCATCGGAGTATTTTCTATTGGCTACCCTTTACCAAATATTCACGTACAATGTAAACTTTTTGTTACTTCCTCAAGCTTTGTCAGGGAGCAAAACCCCAAGTGCTGAAAACAGAAGAGCCTTTGGGCTCTCCATTATATTTAGAGTTGAGCATTTGGATTAACATCACATCACCATTTTGTGCCATGATTTCAAGCTAAATACCATGGGTGTTCTGTAAGGAAGGAACCATATGAGTAGTGTCATTCCAGCTATGCAAACACAATCCCAACCATTAAGGAAATGGCAATTTCAGTGGCCTTGCTATTTTCCCAAATTATTTAGTGAAAGGAAAAGCTAAGGCTCATTATGAGTGTAAAACCAAAAAGAGATTAAGAATATTTCTCAGGCTTAATACACTGTAATTTTATTATTTCCTTAAATATGATCTGGGGGAAGAACTGATGAAAGGTTTATTTGAAATCATTGCTCTAAACAGGCTTAGCCCTGGCTTTGGGCTGGCATATCAAAGAGTGGTCTCTGTATGGGCCCATGCTGGAGAGGGGAATAATATGCCAGCCAAGAATTAATCTAACTGCAGTAAATAGTACAGAATGTTAATCCTCCTACTTCTAATACACTGATTGCCTGACTTCCTGCTGAAAGCCCTTACATTTCTCCAGGACATGTAAATCAGTAGGGATTGTGTACGGAATGAACGTCCTCAAGTGAAAATAAAGGCGCTTAAGACCTCACATAGGCTGTTAGGTATAAACAGCATCTTCCTCCTGGATGTATACTGGAAGCTAATGCAGATACACATAGTCATAACAGTCTAATCTCTGGATGGATAAAAGGCTGTACATCGACATGTTGTAGTGATTTGAAAAGATCAGCAGTTCTCAGAAACTTACAAACTCCTGAATGACAGAATAAGCACAAATCCTCCTCTTCCTTGTGCTGGTTTAAAGACACGATCCATCAAAGCCTTATCCATGTTTGCAGTGTTAAACCTGTGACTACTCACACGCTCCAAACCACGCCTGCATAGATTTATTTAGCCTACAGCTTAGTGTGATTTCACGGAGTTTGGGTGAAGTTAATGTCTGGATTCCTTCAGCCCTGTGAGGAGCTGGAGGTGTTGAGCCTGGCCAAGCCCTTCCTGGTTTTCAGGCTGTGCTGTCCACGTTTACAGGCTGCTTTTTCAGAGGTGTTAGCACAGAAGTGAACAGTGAACTTCTAAGATGACTGACATTAAGGACATGTTACAGAGTATGAACATGAATTCTGGTTTTATCTGCTTTGTATCATGATGGTGCTGCTTAAGGCTTTTCATAGATTGGAAATAAAATTACCGTCAGGGTATGTAAATTAAGTCTAACAGTGATAGCAAAAAAACCCTGACTTTTTTACTGAAAACCAACAGTCATTTCAGCACCTACAGAGTTTCTAGCATGTAATCTGTAAAATAACTTGCAGTAGGCCTCAATTCTAACACTTAAGCCTATGATTTTAATTTTCATAATTTCAATATTTTAATTTTCAAGAATTACTTAAATATGATCAACCTCAAGGCTGTTTAAGCAAGAGCTTGACTTGAGCTTGTGCTCAAGGCCACTGCTGTGCCACATCTGCACCAAATTCACCCACTGCACATCCCAGCCATGGCCTCACATATGGGAGCAGAGGAAGAGCTCTACTGCATACAGAGGCTGGCAGAGGTGTGAAGCTCAGCAACACAATCTGGCTTGGAGACACTGCAAAAACACCTCTGAAGTGACCAGTAGCTTTTGTTGACTCAGTTTCCCAGGCATGTATGAAAATTAGCCATTGACACCATTTGGTGAGTCACCAGTGGGTGATCAACAGGAGCCTTTCATAACTCAGCACCATGTACAGCAAGACGGCTCCACGTTCACCACCTACAGACATCTACCAGCACGTTGTACCTTCCCAGGCTAGTGCACTTGCTTTTGCTCTGGATGTCGATTTTAAGCAAGACTGGAATATTACTTTGTTAAAAACCTGCCACTGCATTTCTGTAGTATGCAAACAATTCTTTTTTTCAGAATATCACTGAAGTCTAAGGGGAAAATAAATTACATTAAATTATCCTTATTTACTGCTGACTGTGGGATACACTTCTGTAATGCATGAATTGGCTACATTTTGTGCTTTGTGAAACAAAATGAAACCCAAACAAAACAAAAAAATGAGAAGGGATTAAATATATATTTTTTAGGTTAAAATAGTCATAAAAACCAACTTTATCTCAGAAATATTCTGAGATACATAAAATAGAAGAAAATTAAATGAGTCTTTAGTCACAAAATGTACTACATCCCGCAATACTAGATTCAATTAATTTAATAAAATATAATATACATATAGATTCTGCACATTGTATTGCTTTTACCTAAGCAGAACATATGCTTAAGTAAGCGTGATATAGGTTAACCACTCTTTCAACAAGCTGGTTCTTTAATCTTTCTTTGGAAATTTTTTACCCAGTGCCATGTTGGAGTTTTTTTAATGTTTTTTTTTTCTGTTACATGAAAGGAATAAAACATTTGGCACCAACAGAAAAGTAACTCAGGGATCCATTTCCGTTTGATCAAAGGAAAAGCTAGGAAGCGTCAACAAGTCTTTCTTTGGGCTAGGAGATGTTGACATACTGTCTGGAAGCAACGAATCCCCTATATCCATCGAATCCTTGGACTCACAAGATGGAGCTCGCCGTCTCAAGCAAATGTCTCCACTGGCAGGTGAGATGCTGTGAGGTCCTCTGGCTAGCAAACTCTGTCCGTCGGGTGGATCTATAGATATACATGGAGGGCTCAGTTTTTTCTTCTGCCGTGTTCCTTGAAAGCCTTCCATTTCACTTACCACCTGACTTATGAAGCCAGAAGAGCTAGATGTGGAATGGTGCTGAGGGCTGGTTTCCATCGAACAAATTTCTATAGAATGTCTCCTTTGATCATCTAACCACGAGGGTGGTTTTTTCAGAAGACCCTGGGTGTCTACACTGTGGTATTTCTTCAGGTCCTTCAGTGTAACGTTGCCGGTATTGCCTACATTCCTCTTAGGAGCGAGAGGCTGAACCTCTGAACAGGCACTGGAGGCTGTACAAGTTTCTGAAGAGAAAGGCTCTGAGGAGCTGTTTATTTCAGACACTTCTTGGTCCATTGAATCTCCAGGCGTCTCCTGATACGAGTCTGCACGAGCACACGATGCTGGTGCCTGCTTTGAAATATTATACTGATTGTGGGGATGCTGCTGCATATGAACACTTGCCCGGCTCCATGCAGCCAACTCATCCACTTCTGAGGGCATCAGAGTCACTGATGACTCCTCCCTGGGCACAGCGGGGACATTTGGGTCAGAGAGTTCACTCACCTCGGTATGGAGATTCTCCTTGCTATCCAAAGAGTCGTTCCGTATAGCCATCTGTATCGGAGCACAGAGGGATCAGGGAAGAGGGGAGTTGCCAGATGAAAGACAGACCAAAGGTTAATACGAGCTAGGCACAGCATTTACAGGGTGCTCAGCTCTGCTGAGACACCACAGCACAGGACCTCTGACTCCTACAATGACCTGTGTTGTGGGTTCTAGCAATTCCCATGCTTCAGAGATCTACGGCTTTGTCCCTGTGTAAGTGACAGCAAAATTTGATCCACCCTTCCCCGCAAATGGGTGGCCTTTAGCTTTCTGCTCTAACAGTGGAGGGCTGCAAAAACAGAATGGCCCCATCCAAACTTAGACAGGTTCCTATTATGTGAAAGATGAGGGTCTACAGCAAAGCCCTTTATCATTTTAGCAGCCTAGATATGAGCAGGAGAGGGAAGATACACATGAGCCTGTGTATCCCCTTCTCTAGTTCAGGTGATGCTGAGGGCATGGAGCAAGATCCCCAGAGCCAGCGATGCCAGAGCAACCATGCTCTGTGCCAGCAGCAGAGTGACAGCTTGTCCCTGGCTTTGGTCCCCAGGCTGGAGTCATGACTCTGCACCATCTTACAGCAGGGGAGCTGTTAAAGCTGGAGCACAAAGCTAGAGTAATAATAATAATAATGATCTGCAATTATTTGAACTTATTCTGATGCTTAAGTTCAGGATCCCTAAGGCACATTTTGCCTTGGCTATCTTGAGCCGTACCCAGCATTAGTGCCTGCTGGCAGGGAGAACCCACAGCATGTTTTGAAAGCTTTGTCTTCTCACTGCACTGCATCCCTTGTCAAAAGGGTTTATAAATCAGCCACTTCAACCAACCTTTACAGGCAGAGTCTAAGTTTGAAAAGACTCCTAAGTGATCTTAAAGATGAAAAACTTCAACAGAGAAATCTGGAGGAAATGCGTACAGCTGGTCTCAGCCCTTTAGAGAAGTGTAAGGAATGCTTTTGTCTGATCGCCCCAAAATGATCTTAGAATTTATATAAAAATTTTCCCACAAGGATGGTTTGAGCCAAATGATCTCTGTTCAGTCAGAGCTCTTAGCAGCAGCAGCATACACATGTGCACGTGCAGAAACACGAGTCTATTGCTCTATCTGCATGTTGGGGTCCCTTTGTCATCTGGGATAGCTGAGAGAACATTGAACTCCGCAGACGATTTTGTTCGGTATTAGTGAACCCTTTCTAGCTAAAATTTTACAGTATAATACTTGCAACTAACCACAGTAAGGAGTGGAGCTAATTCTGGTCTTCTCAATGCCAATAGTTTTAGTGAATGTTTGCGAGAAGGAATCATGTTCATACCCTGAGAAGAGACACAAACCACCAAAAAAAGTAAAATATAGAAGCAGAAAGTAATTATTGTCATTACTTTTGCTTGTACACCAACTTGTGTTGCACAAAACAACGTTATTTGTCACCACCAGCTCTTTCCTGCCCTAAGATACAGGCAGCTTTGGTAGTTGCTAATAGTAACTGTTTGTACAAATGTTTTACTGGTTTGTTTCAAAATAAAAGGACTTTCTGCCATCCCATGGGGGTGTACACCTGTAGTAGCCACAGCTTGGTGTGGGCTGCACCTTGGATATACAGTCCTGGAACCAGAAAATCAATATAGTTTTAATTTCAGGTATAATTCCCCTGCAGAAAAGCTTTTGTGCAATGCACTGCCAAGGAGCGTATTCCTCAGCAGGGAGTGTTCTCTCAAAGCATCCAATCCACTCATCTTCATCTGCAAGTACATTGCTAGTTGCCAGACTTTCCGGAGTCTAAACTGCATGTTACTGTGGGGACTGTGTCCACTCTCCAGCACTCTGGAGGGAAAGGGAAGGTTCTAATGATGGAGGAAAGTGCATGGACCAGGTATGTGGTGGACAAGGTTTATCTATGCAGAAATTTTGGAAAGGAGAGAGGACAAGGGGGAAAGGAAGGGAAAGGAAACAAAAAAAAGAAAAAGAAATCAGAATTGCATGCAATATATGTAACAGTAAGGGAAAATGGGTACTGCAAACCAAATTGCTTTGCTACCTTGAGCCATTGTGATATGCTAGTAACACAAAAGTGGTGGCAAAAAAAGGAGTCATGCAGGGGTGTAAAGGGAATTTTTCCTCTTTAAGGAATAAGTTTCACAGTGTCTGGCCATCTAGATTGCAATTAACAGTAACAGCAATCAAACTTATTGCTCACATTAGCCACATTGGGAGCTCCTTGCTACTCAGGAACGTGCCCAAGGCACCACCTTACTAAGCCTCAGAGGAATCAGTCCAGCCTGCGGACCATATCATCTCACTGTCCCCAAGCTTTTTTCTCTCTAAAATGTCACTCCAGGACCACACTCATGCCACTGCATGAGCAGAAGGAGGAGGGAGTGGAATAAATTAACTTAAACATACAGAAAGGTTTAGAAAAAGAAGCCTTCAAAGATATTAACAAAAGTAGGCCAAGGAAGATGGCTAACATTGTAATTTATTCTAGATAGATCAGTTCAAAAGGATAGGTCTGTTATTCATTAGAAAGCAGGAGAGAGTGGTTATGAACTGGTATCATGACATCAATTAGTTTCCCCATTAGTGGTGATCAGGGTAGCTGCCCAGCCCTGTGCAAACCAATACAGGCTAGGAATTCCTGATGTCAATTTGGTACTACAGACTAATGTAATTGTTAACCTTGGTATCTCACATTCATTTTTAGAGCTTAATGAATCAACTGTCTAATTTGTCAATGTTGATGAAAAGATGAAAGAAATGGGAATATTTTCATGCAGGAAAGAAATTGCTTTTGAAAAAATAGAACTGATCTATTTTGTGTATATAAAATCAGGCATGAAACTACTGAAGAAAGTAGCATTTGGGAGTAAGACATGCCTCTGGTTCTGGTTCAGCTGCACAACGAAATATGCTTAAAAATGTGAGAGTGATGCACAGGTTGGAGTATTTTACTAAAGAAAGATAAATTTAAACTTCCGCTTCCAATCAACCAGAGTGGAATCTTTGATTAGATCTCTTAGATCTTTGATTGAATCAGGATTTAAATCAATGCCAGGCAAAAAGCAGAGACAAACCAGTTGTAAAATAAAATATCTTCTCTTTTGCACACACTCGAGCTTTTCGAAAGCACACAGGAGATTCAAAAGATCTTAATTTTCAATTCTCACTGTAAAACAAGTATGCTTTCCACAATGGCTTTGCATATGAGATATCCGGCTTCCCTTGAACAGTTTTCCCCTTTTGAAAAACTAGAGGAGTCAGAGAAATGGTGGGTTGGGGAGGAGTCTGAAGTCTCTGCGTCCTTTGAAGCACTGAGAAAATCACAGCAGTTAAGAATTAGTTCCCTGACCCCAGCAAGATCCTGGGGAGCCTTTGGCTGCATTTATGAAGAGGACCGAAAAAAATTTAAAGTGCTAACAACGTGGAGAACATTTAAGCATGTTACCAAAGAAGGTGATACTCATCACGCACATTCTTTGGAGACTCCTGGATGGCTTTCGGATCAAAATCCATCAACCTTTTTGCTATTTCTGTAGGAGAATTACAGTTCTCCAGAGGTTTCTCTGTGAATCCCTCCTTGAATTCAAAGCATGATTAACCTGGAGACATGATGATATAAAACCTCAGCAGGTTCCTGATCATAAGCCTGCTTACCTGTCTGCGGAGCAGCCTTTCAGCAGAAGGAGAGTGCACCTGCTGGGAAACCTGGGGTTTGCTCTCCCTCACCAAATGGTCATGAGCTCTGATGTGGTGAAAATGATCTTTTGGAATTTGCAGGAGAGAGCTGGTGTCTGCCGGCTGCGACTGCACCGATGCCTTTGAACCTTGCAAGGGGGAGGAGAGACAGAAATGTGACATCTTCATCTGGAGATTGCATCCCAATCTCAATGAGCTTTCAGAGAAAACTGCTCTGTTGCACCTTGGACCAGACAGGCGTGGCAAACCCACTGAATTCAGCATCTGGTTATGTATGATTGGGAAAATACTCCCACCTACTAATAAATTATTCCAAAATGTCGATTATTTCATTTTTCTTGGCATTTTGCCCTGATACAGCTGGGACCAGCTCCTGTTAAGAACAGAAGATTATGAACTAGTTCATCTGGACTGACAACTTCCAAATCCTCTCTTTAGGGACAATAACTTTGCAGTCAACCACACATCTTAGCACCACAAGGATCTGACTTTGAGACTCTAGAAAAGGCTCTCTCCATACCCAAGCGTATGCAGAGACTGACTGCTGGGATCTCAAAACCAGCACACACACTGGAAACGGAGTGAAAGGGAATGGGACCTGGCAGCAATCAAGGCTAGTTTTGCAAAGCATCCCAGGAGAAGGAACAGTCTTTCTGACTGTTTGTGGTTGCTGGCTACTTCTTCTAAAAGGTCTGAAACTCTGCATGCTCCTCCTCCTCCCACCCCAGGCTCAACATTTTTCAAAACAATTCATTTAACCTGGACCACATCCCAGAGAATCTCATTTGTCCTGGAATCTTTCCCAGAACAACAGCCCTATTATGAAGGAGTATTCAGACAAATGCCTCCTGCAAGTGCCAGTGTTTCTGACAACAAAACCCTTCTCAGCTTGAAATATTATGGCTTAGTTGTGGTGATTTATTAGAAGCCCCTGGCACCTTTTGCTATCTTCATAGCACTTTATAATATTACAAAGTGTAAGCAGGTAGGGGTGACTTCCCCACACTGACAACCAGTGGCATTTTAGGTGGAACAGAACAGTGATGCATCCACCAAGGTCTGGGCACCTTGCCCACCTCCAAGCACATTAGCCTGCTTAAGATGACTGGAATTTCACCAGCAGGAGAAAAATACAAAAGGTTTAATTGCTTATTGTGGTTATGAATTAGACACCAGCGTTGCCTTTCCAAAATACTTCTCCTGCCTCTCACAGCTTTTCCTGTGGATATACAAGGTTCAATGCCTGCCCCCACCAAGCCAGGGCTGTCAGATGGGGCTATTCAGTTCTCCAAGCTGGGAACTGGGAAGCAACACCTTGAAGGAAGAAGTGACTCAAAAATCACTCAGCTTTTGTTCAAGCCAATGTAGCTTTTGTTCAAGATAGGACAAATTCATCTGAATTAAGAGTCAAAAATGAAGCCCTGGAAACTCTCTGTAGCCAATAGGCATCTTTTATACAGCCAGGGACTGTAACTCCAAGAAATTTCTTGACTGTTATGAGAGAATGATAAATTCTGGTTCTTCTGAAGGTAATGGGAGTTTTGCTATTGACTTCAGTAGGATTTGACCAGGATTTTAGCTGCACCTTTTGCATTATTTGCAAAGAGGTTCACCAAAGGACAGCCCTCGACCTTGAAAATTTTGTCTTATAGCAGTGATTTCTCACAACTCCAGATTCATCTTCCTCTTGTGTCCACAATATTTTTCTGCTGTTCAACAGTCGCTATTCACACAAATTCTTATTACTATGCAAATTTCAAAATCTTATTTCTAATCTGCTCAAATCTCCTACCATTCTGAACAGTGCTGAAATTATGTTCTGCTTGGAGGCTTTCCAATGCCAATGCTCATGAAAAACTTATCTGTGACAAATGTTTAAAATGAATTAAAGTTAAAGAAGAATTAAAAACAGCTATGTTCACTTACAAGCAGAAGGTAACCCTTAGCAGACAGAGTAAATGAAAGCACTCTGATAAGCACCAGGAGGCAGCTGCAAGTACAGGTACAGAGGTGCAGGCAGACAGAGAGCCTTTGGTATCTGCAAAATGCTGTATCTAAGAACATCACTGAATTTAGCTCCAAGGAATATATCCCTACCACACACACTGGGAAGCGCAATTCTACATTTTTCCATTCCTCTCACACTGAGATCTCTCTCAATTCAGTACCTTTGTGTTCATTTTACAGGCATTTAGAGACACCATTTCCCCATCTTTCACAGATGTTCCCATATAGTGCTTCCAAAACCTGCTGGAATAGGTACTGCTGAAAAAAAACAACAGAACCGAGGAAATATTTTCCTGCTGAGATTTTTGCTCTGGGGCCATGGCTAGCTCAGGGACAACAGATAAAGCCTATGCTGTATGGACCATAACCCTTGGGGAACCAGGTAGGGGGACAATCAGCATTGAGCCAGGCTAACTGCTCCCTGTCACGCTGCCAAAAAGTTCAGAGGAGAAGGGTTATCTTTAACAGCCTGAACTTTGCAAGTTGTAGAGGGTCTTTGCAAAGCCATTCAGCAGATTTGAACACCACCATGTCAGTGGAAAGCAAAGGCAATGTGCTGCTTCCTACTGAATAGCTTGGAAAATCCCAGCTATTCCTGGGGAAATTGAATAGCTGTTGGAAAACCTTGCTCTTGTCCCAGATGACAGATATGTACCTGACTGGGACTTGTGACGTGCTGGATTCCTTTCACCCAAGGAGGCAGGGTGGGGGCTGGAGCACGGCGGCTGGAACATGTAGCTGTCATTTGGCAAAGAGTGGGTGCGTCCCACCGAAGGCTTTCTCACACTCAGCAAGTCCTTGCTGGGAGACAGGGTCAGCGTGTCGTCTTTGGAGTGGAGATCAGACTGCGGGGAAACAAAACAGTAAGGAAGGAAGACATGATGGTGTGGGAAGAGGAGAAGTGCCCAGAAACGCTAGCGAGAGCCATTGCAATCAGTACAGCACAATGGGCATGCATATCATTGGCAGGTACAAGTTGCACAAATGGATCTACCAGGAAGCTATACCCCTCGGTTTGTAGTGTCAATAAATTGTCACACAGAATGAACCACAGGAACAGAGGAAGCAACACTGTAGTAGTAAACCGTGACTATTTCAGGAATATGCAAAGAAGGCATCATGCCTCAAGGCCAGCAGAGTTCACATGCTTTGTGCAGCTTTGATCGTCTGCAATAACAGTAAAGTTCTCTCACTGTGCCCTCATCAGCAAGTCAGACTTTTCAAGGGTGAGTAGTTTCCTCTTATGACAATAAAAGAATAAAAAAACCCCACAACCCCCCCAACCAAATATAAAAACCAGTTTACAGAAAATATTCTCTATTCTGGCTCCCAGCACAATTTTATTGATTTTTCTTCTCACATAATGAACAACTAAACCCATTTTATTGAAAGGGGTATCTAAACCTACAGCTTCAGGGATGAAGCCATTCTCTTAGAAGGGATCTAATGCAAGCAAGAGATATTGTGCATATGTTGATTATGGAGTTTTTACTGTCAAAGAGTTTTTTGGAATGGGCAGCACTAGAGGCAATATTGAAGGAGGTGGGTTCAGGTCTGATTTTATAAGGAAATATCTCCTTCCCAGAAATGTTCTTGGGTGTTATTTTTTGGACATTACTAGCAAAAATGGAAGCAAAGCCAACTTCCCTGGAGATTTCTGATGAAAGAATGATTTCATCTTTAAAACGTCGCCATTGGAAAACACAGAAATAAGATGTGCCACTGCAGTCCAACAGTGTATTGTTCATCATTTCTGGAAAACTGTAAACCTTATTGTTTGAAAAATCAACACTGAGGTTTTTTTCCCAGTTTTGTCCTTCAGTCATGAACGAAAAATTTCACTATGACATTTTGTCTGCACAAGAAACATGATGAGATTAAAAGGAATTACAAATAGGGAAAAAAAAAAGAGGAAAGAAGAAGAAAAGGGGAAAAAAATGGACGACCACTGTAAATTTAATGAAGAGAACAGACCTGCACTGTCACATAGCATCAGCTTCAGTCCTTGGGAACCTGCCGATTTGGATATAGCCTGGATACAGCCTAGATAAGACAGGCTGCAGTCTCCTGACAGAGCTCAAGGAGAGAGAGCAAACCTGTGCTAGTACATCTGAGAGTTTGGGTTTGGGAGCCTCTCTGTTCCTCCCTGCCAAGTCGTATGTTTATGCTATTTAGCTTTCATACCATTTAGTTTAAAGCAGAAAAAATGTCCTGAAATCTGTGATTTCCAATTCAAAACCATTTGGATCTGAACACAAAAATCTGGATTCAAGATCCTATCCAAACCCAATCTTTAATGAACCTTTAGGTTCATTGACAGGATCCAATACCACAGTGGGCTTCTTTCCACCTTCTGATCATCTCAGCGGAAATCTCATGAGTGAACTTCATAAAACTATTTAAGATGGCTGCAAAATGATCTCCCGAGTCCAGCTAACAAACAGTGAGACCATGTGACTTTTTGGTTCACTGGTAGTTTTGAAAAACATGTTGTTTTGGCTTGACTGAAAATGAAATCTGAGTTTTCTGTGAACCAAAAAAAAAAAAAAAAAAAAAAAAAAAAAAAAATCCCAACCCAAATCTATTTTGGGTCAAAGATTTCAAAGAAAACTCTCAGCTTTTCAGGAGTTCAGGAAACTGTTTTGCCCAAAACACTGTAGGTATTGACACAAAGTCACAAAATGCTTTCCTCAACCTGCTTCTGCTTTTTTTTTTTGGTGATAAAACATCTCTCTTAGCTCTACCCTTGAGTCATTGCTATTCTGTCGAAGAGATTTTTCTGATCTGATTCCAAACATGAAGTGCTCTCCCCTCAGTCCTGTTCTCCAGACTAGTTTGGAAACAAAAAGCCTATGTAAAATATTTATCACAGTTTACCGTGTCTTTTGCATATGATGCCATGAAGCATGATGAGAAATATTGTCACGGTTTAAGAGATGTTTCCCAAATAAGTGCTAATTAGGATGACAGTCAACTAGAATAGCAGGAAATTTATCAACAACACAAACATCCAAAGGCAGCTACATGAACAACAAAGGAAACAGGAATGATCTGAAAATGTTGGAAAAGGATTTATGTCTGTTGTACAGCAGAGAAAAAGCACTCGACTGCTAGCTACACAGCTAAAAATGTCTAATGTTTCAAAGAGGAGATGGTTAAGGCAGGGTTCAAAATACTGGTTATTTTGTTCAAAAATGACAGAAAATAGTCCAAAATTTTTATTTTTTTTTTTTAAATTTATTTCCAGCAGGATGACTGCTGGTAAGAATTCATAAAACAAGCAGCATCTCTGAGAGATCCCCATCTGATATTTGTACAATAAACAGTCTGGCATCAAACAGGCAAAAAGCCTTTGTTGTGCCTGTGTTCATAGAGACAAAAATCCACGCAAACCAAAGGGTTGTAAATGACCCCTCAGCAGAGGACACATGAATCATTAGCTCTTGGGTTTTTCTTCAACACATCATCACCAATTTTTTTCAGATGGGGAAGAAATTTCAACCTTGATGCTTTTCAAAGAATTTTTTAAAACTATTGATTGTACTTGTAGAAAACACATTGGTTTTACATAAAATGCCAAAGGAAAAATAGAAATAAATACTTGTTCCTTGCAAGGAGCAAAGTTTGTGGACAAAAGTCATAAAAACTCAGGGCCTAATGGCATTAAGGACAACGTCCTGTTTAGGGGAAAGGTTGGTGCTATTTGGAAATGGGTCTGTACTGAAAATGCCATTACGCAGGTGCAGAGTGGTAGAAGCAGTATTTCGAACCCTGCAAACATCAGACTGTACAGTGACCAGTGTATGTACATTGCTTTCCAGAGCATTAAGTAAGTGTGTGTTAATATCGTCAGGAAAAGAGTCATCCGTCAGAGCTAAGGACCAGGACTTTTCAGAGAGAATATCTGACGTCAGAGACAGAGCCTCCATCTCAGCTAGAGGGATCTAAAGGGAGAGATGATTAAGCATAAGAAACCAGGAGACAAATCTTCTGGAAGAGAAAAAAAAATTAAAAATTATTATAATCTAAATACTTCTAGACACTAAAGCAATATCCCTGCTGTGGGAGTAGTTACTTCATGCACGTTGTTATCATGGACATAACATTAAAGAAATGAAATATAACAAAGAAGTTTGAAAAAGACTGGGACATTCATACTTCAGTGCTTACCAGTGATCTGGAAGGGAGATTAAAACAATACACTAAGGCTAGCATTGTATTTTTCTCTTCTCCTGTCTAGACGAAGAAGCAAAAGTAACATTACTTCCATACTACAGATATTTATCCTCTTGGCTATGATCAAATACAAGAGGCTTCAAGATATTCCAACCTCTCTGGAGTTGTTCCTACCCAATAACCATGAAAATTGCTTGGCCCCTAAGCTAATCTGGTTGAGTCTGCAAAGATCCCCCAACATTAAAATCATTTTGCAGATGATTTGTGGACCATTCCTTTCCCTGTGCTCTGGGGACGGTATGGGGACCTTCCCTCCTCAAGAGGCAGCTGGGACTACAATTAACTTCCTAATAGTTAAATGGAGACAGGGAGAAACTTGGGGCTTGATTTTGGTCAGTGAAAGCCTTCCTGGTTCCTTCAGTGGGTTTTGGCCTGCTGAAGAGCCTGCAGTACCTGAGTAAGCACAGTAACTGTCCTACAAAAAAAGACCACCTCTATCTTTCAGTCCCCAAATGCCAGCCTAGCCCTGGCCCTAACAGCTCCTCCAGCTCTGAGCAAACTTGAGCTGGGAACAGGAGCTCCACTGCCACTGCACCAATGCATCCTGCATGGATGTATCCCTGCTGAAGGCATTCAGTAAACTGATAAAAATCTTTACCAAAATACCAGTGAAGATCTCTCCTTAGACACAGAGCTCTCTTTATAAGAAATGTAAAACCACTCCAGATTTTGGGGAGAAAGGGAGAAAAGTGGACTGCTGTATCTCCCTCAGAGCAGCATCCCTGCTGCCAGGTGCAACAAAGAGGGATGTTTGCCCAGAAGTGCAGGCTCAGCCCTCCCCAAATCTTCTCCCTGGGAACCTGTTGGAGCCTGGTGCCCACGGCACTGGGCACAGCATTTCATCAGGTAATGTAAGACCAGGCTCATGGTTGCCAGAACCTCCTGGTACGGTCACATCCCAGGTGCTTCCTTGTCATTTCTCACTGTGCAGTTTTTTTCCCTATCCTCTAAGCTTGAAAAGTCTTTCAACAGCAGTATATCTTCCAAGAAAAATCACAAGGGCCCCGCTCTATTCCATTTAAGTTGTCAAAGGGCTGGATTTTCTCACTTTTAGAAATGGCATCTGGGGGTGAAATAAACCCAGTGATGAGTGAACATTGAGAGGCTCAAAACTTTAGCTGAGATAAGGGCAAGGGTAGGGCTCCTCTTATCTGACCTTGGGTTTGATATCTCCTCTCTAACAGTCTTCTTCTGGCAACGGATGAAAGAAATGCTTTGGAGGAGCTCCTAATTTTGTAGGAGGCTCCCCAAAAAAGCATCCCCACAAAACCTGCCAGCACGAGGACAGTGGTTCCAAACAGTGACTTGCCGACCGGAGCCCAGGCTCTGCTGGAGTGTGGTGGGTACCAGCAGCTCCTGCTGGATGGAGCTGCTCTGCTGGGAGTTGCTATTAATCAGGTTGCTTTCAGCAAGTCCCAGCCCCGCTCTAAATTCCTGACTTGCCTGAGAACATGACAAATGGTGTGAATAGCAAAGCCCCAATGTAAACAAAACATCACCCCCTCTTCAGCCTCCTCTCTCCCAAAATTGAATTTGAAGCTGTCAAAACATTTTGTTGGAAACATTCAACTGATTTATACAGGTTTTAATTACAGGAGGAAAAAATAAAATAGCTCAAATTTTAAAAGAAAATGCCATTGCAAACTGGAATGCTATATTTTTTCATTACAAAAATGTTGAAACAAAACTTTTTTTTTTCCCCCTGCAGCAGCACTTTCTGGTGAAAAATGTTGTGACAAAAAATTTCCAACCACCTCTCGCTGAGTTCCACACTGACCCTCTGCCTTCCCTGCCAAAGCTACTGCCTCTATTCCTCTGGCAATTCTGAGAGGCAGCCACTTCCTATAGCTTAATAGACCTCAGTCTGGAAAGCAAGAGTTGGGGTGGGAGATGTTATCCTGCTATATAAAGATCTGCAGTAGGATTTCATTTTACCTAAGCTTGTTCCTTTCCTCTAATGAACCAGCGAGCTGGATAATTTAGAGTGTCAGTGAGCTCATAAATAAGCACACTGGTTTAACAAGAAAACTTCTGCTATTTTTAGCCAGAATGGGGGGGAAGGGGTGGTGGAGATCAAGAACTAGGGAATTTGATCAATTCCAACTGCAGAAAAAAATAGGTATGCTTGAATTATTACTTTGGTCACTGCTGTGATTTAGGGAAATATTTGCTCTAAAGAATAACATGCTTGAGAAAATAGGTATTTTATTCAAAGAAGTAAACGAACTAATTTTATAAGAAGTATTACAGCCCCTGTTCAAGAAAGCACTGGAGCACACTGTTACTTAAGAACATCATTAAGGGCTGCCTCGCCTTCTTAAATTCACTTCAGATCAGAGATGAGGATTCTAGTTTACGATGACCCACTTGCATGAAGCTGCTTTAGGAAAACCATTTGAAATGGGATTTTCTTCCAGTGTAAGTAGGCACAAAATCTAGAGAGCATTTTATGATCCCCAGTAGCTAAGGCTGTCCTCTAGGAAAACCTCACACCCTGCTCCCGGCTCTACAGACATGTCTTGACATTGCTATTGAGCCCTGGTTAGGAGCAAGAAGCCAAACACAAGAACCCAAGAATGAGAAGAATGAGAGATGGAGGTGGGATTCTGTACATTTTCCCATATGACACTGACGAACAGTAAATCCCAATGTAAAACCTAGTACTGTGTTGAAGATGGAAACTCAGAGCCTGTAATTTTCCTTTTGCATCAACATACAACATCACAAACCGTGATATTATCTCAACTCCCACAGAAAAAAAGCCAGAATTATTTATGCTTCAAAATCCCTGTGACTGCATTACATAAAGAACTTTAGCTCTCTATTAAAGGTCTCAGTCAAATTGAGTTTGGATGCAGACTTTGCAGGAAATTAGGAATATTAACCTGGTTCTCAGAGTTGTAATATTCAGGAGCTGGGAGGGCATAATGATGGCACACAGAGCCTGACAGGTTGTCCATCAGCTTCAGTTCTCCTTCCAGAGATTCCTGGATCAGCAGTGATATGGTATCAAACAAGTGCCTTTCCTAGGAGGGGTGGTGTATAGCATGCAGAAAGAGAGAGCGAGCCAAAACAAGAGGAAAAAGGCAAGGGACAGAGACAGAGAGAAAAAAGGACAGTACATAAACCCCAGCAAACAAACAGGAAAGAGAACAGAGAAGAAGGAGGGGAGATGGAAACGTTGAGGAAGAAGAGCAGAAACAAAAAACAACAGGACAGGAGAGGAGAGAGAACAGTGCAGTAATATCACAGTGAGCAGCGACAAGCTTTCTCAGACATCACTAGAGACCAGGCTGACACTGGCTGTCCCAGTCCTGTGGTGCTTCTGCTCACAAGGAGCAATCCCCACTCTCAGCAAACACAGCTAGTTACTCCTGGGGTCTGAGCTGTATAATGCGGCTTGTCTAGCAGCATCTTGGCACTCAGTGCTGTGAGCTTCTACAGGGCACCACTGCTGTGAGTGTCCACACTCCTGAGCAAGAGGACCTAATACTTGGCACCTAAATCCATATCCAGAGGGCACATAAATTAAAATAACCTGACTTGAAGAGAAGCTGAGCATCCTGTCCCTGAAAGCTGCAGATGAGCAGGATGGACACACACCAGGTCACTAATTCATGTGCCAGACATGGGTTGAGGTTGTCCTGGCCAGCTTCACACCAGCTGGCCAGAGCCCAGACAACAGGAGGTTATGTAAGGCAGGGTCTGGCTTTCTCAGGTAGCATGGGAGCAATTTAAGGGTTGCATCTTCTGTGTAGGGAATGCTTACTACATAGAATGAGATGAGGACTGTCATTACAGTCAAACAGCACACAGTGCAGAAATCCTGAGGAACAGACAAGCAAAAAAGCATGCTGACCACGTGTCCTTGCAGGGTTGTGCCCTTGGAATTGTATTCCTCTGCTGTTGTGCTCACAAATCAGATTTGTCCTGAAGATTTTGTCTGGGAGAATAAATCGAATAAAATCTCCTGGAGGTTTTTGAGGCTTCCGTTTGAGTGAAGGAGCAAGAAACACTCTGGAGATTGTGACTAGAATAAGCTCTTTCCAAAGCCACCTTCAGAGGGCACATTTAAGACACTGAAGAGCCAAGGGCATTCATCCCATGGCTTTGTCTTGCAATTTCTCTTTTTGCCAGTGTGAAGACTGATGCAGGACAATAGCACTGAGGACAGTTTGCCAGTACTCTGCTTAACATGTACAACAAGAGCTGGGACATGTTGTTTCTTCCTAAAGGACATCATGAGTCTGGATTTCCCCATATTGCCCTGAGTTCCTTTTTCTAGTGCCAAAGAGCATCTTTGGACTCCACCTCAGCCATCAGTGATTCCTAATGGCACCAGAAATTTCCAGTAGCTTAAGAAATGAAACAAATCTTAGGAGGGGATTTACTCTTTTTCATCCTTGGACTAAAGATCATAAATGAGTTTTTAATACATTAGTATACTCATTAGTCCACTCCAGGCAGAAGCCAAGATATGCTGTTGCAAAATCATGATGTAAAAAAAGCTAATGAGGTCTGTGTAGCGTTTAACCCAATTTGCAATCAGCTAAGACTGAAAAAAGGCTGGACTGGTTTTCTCATATAATTCCAGTTCAGTTCCCTCCCACAGGATCTGTCTGGGTCTTGACCTCACTTCTCTCATTCCTCAAACTGAGTCTTCATCCAGAAACCGTGCTTTAGAGAGACTTGTTGCAGCTCATAGCAGCTACCACTTCACAGCCTTGTTCCAGCACAGCTCCTGCTGGTGGGAGTTTTGCCACCCGTTCTGGTGAGCTCAGGTTTGAGTCCCCCCGGATTAATCTATTGTTAAAATAAGCTTTTCTTACAAGCTTGACTGTGGAGATGGATTTTAAATTGAGGTTACATAAAACAAATTTAATAGTTAAGTAAAGATTAGCCAAGTTTTATTTTCCTTTTATGTTGAGTTTCATGGTCTGTTAGAGAAGCAAATGCACTATGGATATGATTTTGCTGTCACAAAGGAAGTAACCCAAACTCTGGAGTAGGGCAATTTAGAGCTAGCTCTGAACTTGGTGGCTTGGGCACATCTCCAGAGCAGATTGCAAAGCTCTATACCCTCCAAACAGATGTGTCAAGGTGGTGTGGAGACCTGCCTAGGGTTTCTTCCTGGGAGCATCAGTTCCCACACCACACAACAGCAGCTAGTAGACAGTGAGGAATACAAGTCCTGGACATGCATTACACCCACTCTTTCATTACCAACTCGTGCGTGTCTTCCCCTAGCAAATGTGCAGGTCAAGCCCTCTTCACCCTCCAACTGAGATTCTCACCACAGTGTAAACTAATGAGAGCTGAGAATCCACCTTGATTTGCATGGGATAGGTACATCCTCGGGGGCTCTCGGGTCTCTCTCCACCAGCACCGCCTGTCCATGCAAAGATGTCTGAAGGGCTGTGTTGGCCAGGAGTGATTGTCTTCATTTCCATCTCCAGTTCTGCTTCAAGCTCTGCCTCTTCCTTAGCCTCCTTGTTGCTCTCTTCCAAGTGCTTCATGAGCACAGCGATCACCACATTTACCAGGACAAACTGGGCTGTCAGCACGAAGGAGACGAAGTAGATGGGTGAAATGACAGTGTTGTAACAGGTGGACTCCTGGTCACAGTCTCGCAGTGTGTCCTGGAAACAGGAGGGAAATGGAGGGATATGAAGCAGTTCAGGCGTGGACCTCCGTCTGCTGTCCAGTCACCTGGCTGCAATGGGTTCTGCTTTCATGAAGAAAACTGGTAAGATTGGCAAATTTCACCTCTAGAATGGCAAAGTACTTGCCAGAAAAACCTTAATTTCTGTGTTAGTCACCACAAGTAGGCTCAAAGGAAATTGTGCTTAGAATGTGCAACAACAGACGTCAACAACCTTCTGCTCCTATAGGAAAGGCTGTTTTACTAGGTTAGAGACCAAATACACAGTGTGGCAGCTTCATAAAAGAGTTTGGCAAAATAAACACCTGAAGAAAAGTACAAAGATCAGAGTTTACAGAGCCATAGTGCTGTCTACTCTCTTATACGGATCTGAATCATGGGTCATCTACCGCCACCACCTGCGTCTCCTGGAACGCTTCCATTAACGCTGTCTCCGCACAATCCTAAACATCCACTGGTCAGATTATGTGACCAATACATCTGTTCTAGAACAAGCAGCAGTCACAAGTATTGAGGCCATGTTACTGAGAACACAGCTGCGATGGGCAGGGCACGTCTCAAGGATGAAGGACCACTGCCTCCCTAAGATCTTACTTTATGGTGAACTTCCCACCAGCTGCCGCAAGAGAGGAGCCCCAAAGAGAAGATACAAGGACTCCCTGAAAGAACATCTCAGCCTTGGCCATATTGATCATCATAACTGGTCTACTCTGGCCTCCAAGCGGGAGGCCTGGAGACACACCATCTATAACGCTGCAGATGCTTTTGAGAAAGCACGCAGGATCACCCTTGAAGAGAAAGGACAACGCAGAAAGAATCGTGCCTTGCAGAACACACCATCTAAGGAGTCTTTCTGCTGTGCCTTTTGCAACCACGCATGCCTATCGCGTATTGGCCTTTTTAGCCACTAATGCACTTGCAACAAACATGGGTAGAGCAGTTCCCAAATCTACGTTCGCGAAGCCTAGCCATGATGACACAGTGTGGCAGATGGATCCAAGGCAAGGCAAGGTGCAGCTACGAGCCATCAGCTACCCCACAGATACTGGGCTTACAGACACTCTCTCCTCAATTTCACACCCTATCATTAAGACTTTGGCCATCTAACACTCACCATGGGCTACAAATGGACAGAGAAGCAATTCCTCTTTACTAGCTAGCACCCTGTGTGTTCCTAGACCAGATTTCTTCACAATAGCATAGCCTTCATAGCTGTCCCCTAGGACAGACTCTCTCCCAGAAACCTGGGATTTTCCCAGGAAAAATAAATTAAAAAAAAAACCAAAACCAAAACCCAAGAAGGAATAGAAACAACAATAGTAACTGGAGACTTATAAGGAAGATGACAAAACTAATGCAGGTTTCTCGGATGAAGTCCTGTTTTATTTGAGAGATGAGTCCTTCTATTTTTTCCCCTTCTTTTTCAGTTGCTCTCTTAGGTTAAAAAAAAAGGAGAATGTGCACAGGCACTGCACTGGGAGGAGGGAACAGAACTAGAGACTGTGCCCAGTGCACAAATGAAGAGACCAGCTCACTGCAGAAGATGAGTGTCCTGGCTGGGCATCGTTACCACTCTGGAGCAGAATGGTCAGCTTCTATAATTAAGCAGTTAAAGGCAATTCTCATTTTCTGTGGGTCTCTTACCTTCATTATCCCGTTCCAGTTGTCTCCCGTGGATACTCGGAAGAGGGTCAGGAAGGCCATCCCAAAGTTTCGGAAGGTAGCATGCCGGCCCAGACCCTCGCAGGGGTGTGTGTCATCACACTCTGTGGGACAGGCATAGCAGTCAGACTCCCACCCACACACACTCCCACCCCTGCCACTGGCATAGCAGCACTCACCAAGGTCTCCAAACAGCTCCACTCCAAGAGCTGCAAATATGAAAAACAACAACATGAAGAGAAGACCCAGATTCCCCACCTGGAAAGAGAAAAAGAAATGGGGGGGAAAAAAAAAAAAAAAAAAAACACAAAAAAAAGAACATATGTTGATTTTTTTGTTCCAGACCTGTTTCTTGCTGTATTCTTTAATCCAAAACTTAAATTGCTTCAGGGGAAAAATGACCTCAATGTGAGAACTGTATCTCAGACTGTGCTTCGGAAGGGAAATATGATTCTCTAATGACAGCAAAGATAAAATGATTAGCATTCCTCAGCAAAAGGAAATTTGCTCTGGGCCAGAGGAGATCTGGTTTGATATGGCAGTGGGTTACCTGCGGCAGCGCTTGCATCACGGTGTCCAACAGGGCTCTCATCCCTACAGCCATCTTCAGCAACTTCAGCACTGCAGAAACACATTCATAATAGGGTAACAGCAGTGATCTCCATTAGCTGCTATAGTCCCTGGCCTTTTTAGATCGCTCCTGGTTGCTTGGATACTATCAAAGTCCCATGAATAGCAGCATCACCTATCCTGAGGCTTGGAGGAAGAATTATCCTTCTGCCTGGTGTTTTCTTTCCCCACTTTATCTGTATTGGCCTCATCTCCCCCCTCCTCTGGTTATCACCAGTGGTTACTTTCTCAGCCCTGGGGTTACCTTCCCACTTCTGTAGGCTACCCACTTTCATACCTGATTCACTCAGGAACTGATTTACACATCTCTTCCAGAAGGTTGCACTTCCACTTGGAAACAACATGTATTTTCAATTCTGAATGGGATCCAACATGCAGGAAAACCACCTCCTGCCCTCCTTGAGACAGCAGCATTTAATTTCTTGCCCAGCCCCTTCTTTGCTTAGATGAGGGCTGCAATCAAAGCAATTATGCCTCTAAGCAAAACACTGCCCTTCAGAAGGCCCTGGGAGCACTTTATTAAGGGCCTGGGCACTCACATTTTACATTTTCACCATTTGGCCCCGAGACCTCACTGTTCTGAAAGATCAGGCCCTGAAGAAGCTGCTTCCCAGTACGTGTTGTTACAAGTCTGAGAGGAATGATGGATGCAGAGTGACAAGGCATGCTTTATCACCAACTGGTGAGATGTAAAGACCCAGGGGAAATTAAATTTATTAGATGCTTGTCTTTTAAAGCCAACATACTCAAGCTTGTGTTCTTTAATCCCTGTTAGAGATGACTTTGATTCGACTGGCATATTTTCTCCAGGTACATCTCTGGGAGTTACATCCAAAGCTATTTCTGGCATTTTTTCTCCAGGTGTGTCTCTGGGAGTTATGCCTACAGCTATTTCTCCTTTATTTCTAAGTTCTCAGCCTTCAAGTCCTCTTAAGATAGAAATACATGGTCAGTTGGCTCAGCTTTTTGGTTCCTTGCAAGTATTTTCCCCCATTGTTCCTTTATTTGTTTACAGCCCACAGATGCCAGAACAATGCACATCACAATGGGGATATGTCCCAGAACCATTTCCCAATGTTCAGCTCTCTCCAGAAGGTGACCCTGCACCTCAAACACGAGCCAGTTCTGCTTTATTTCTCTCACCTCGAGCAATCCTGAGAACCCTCATGATTCGGATAATAGTGGGGTTAATTGGTAGCGAAGCATTCACCTCGATCTCTTCCAAAGTGATGCCCATGATAGACAGCAGCACAATTGCCAGATCTAATTGGTTCCATCTGGAAACAACAAAAACCAAAGTTTAACATCTACTAAGAAGCTGGCAAGGAGAGGTAGCTTGTTTCACACAAATTCCAGTCAGTCAATGGCTCTAGCACTCAAATGAATCTGCAGCATTTTTTTTTTTTGAGGGTATTATACAAAAGCAGTTATGTTATGAAATAATTATAACTAATGCATCTCAGCAGAAAATCAGCCAATTCCAATGATACTCCTGACTGAGGGGAAACAGAAACCAAAGCTAGGCAGTTTTCTACCCAGAGGCCGCAGTCCTCAGGGAAGATGCTGCAGTATCTGTCTGGCCACTTCTAGATACGACACTCACAGTCCTCAGCATGAGATCTGCCCTAGAAAGAACCAGACCCCATGTTCGGTCCTTGAAACAAAATCCGTGCTGGGTGAAGGAAAGGCCCCAAGAATTCATGCCAGGTCAGAGAGAGGTGTAATCCCAAAATGTGGGGAGAGGGTGCAACCATCCCCTGTGGCTGAAGGGCTTGTGTCAAGTCCTACTCAGTGTCGGCACTCTTGCTATTAACATTAAAGAAGGCAAAAATGGGAGGAGAAAGGTTCACCAAGGACATAAAACTTTGTGAGGTAAGAGACCAAAAACCTACAAAAAGAATACATTTCATCTGCTGCTCCCCATCTGCATAAAAAGAGGTACCTTTCCTCCTTTCATCTCCATTCAGGACCAGATTCTCTCTGTGGATAAACTTTGTCAGTTCACCAGGTCCTCTATAGACAAGAAACTGTTGTGAGATGAGAACCAGCTGCTCAGTGTGAGACTCGCTCCTATGTTGCCCATTCCCATGGACCAAAGTGGTGAAATCACACTCCTTGGCATGCATGATCCTTTCTCTAACTTGCACCCCAAGTCTCCACCTACCCAGGTTCCAATTAGCCACACCAAAAAGTGTTCACGTGTCAAACTGACATCACCAGGAAAAGCATCGGGATCCAGGACACCAAATTTGGGCAGCCATCTCCAGAAACCTGCTGCTGCCCTACGATTCAAGATAGAGCTTTTGTTACCTGTCTTGGAAGAAGCGACGAAACCCAAAGGCGATAAGCTTGAAAACAGACTCCAAGACAAAGATAACTGTGAAGATGTAATTGCAAATCTTCAGAGCTTCATCGAGAACCTGGAATGTGGACACAGGACCAGAGTTAGATGCTAGCTTTGCTGCCTGCCAACCTGCCCTCCTCTTCTTTCACCAGTTACTCCTTTCCAACCTACAGATAAAAGGCTCCAACCATGGGCTCTCTCCCATGACAAAAGTCCCAGAGAAGAGGAGGCTGAGGGGAGACCTTATCGCTCTCTTCAGCTACCTGAAAAGCCATTCTAGGGAGGTGGGTGTTGGCCTCTTCTCCTTTGTGACTAGCAACAGGACTAGACGGAATGGACTCAAGTTGTGCCAGGGTAGGTTTAGATTAGATATTAGGAAGAATTTCTTTACTGAAAGAATGGTGAGATGTTGGAATAGGCTGCCCAGGGAGGTGGTGGAGTCACCACCCCTGGAGGTTTTTAAGAAGAGGATTGATGTGTTTCTTCAGGGGATGATTTAGGGATAAGAGTAGTGTAGGGCTATCGGTTGGACTAGATGATCTTGAGGGTCCTTTCCAACCTACCGAGATTCTGTGAAAAGCCCAGGCACCGCAGGAACTGCCCAGACTGCATTTGTGTCTGGCCCCAACCCAGCTGATAGAACTCACAGAAGGGGCTGGGACAAACCCGAGGCACAACACAAAGCTCAGGGCAGTAATGCAGCCCAGCTGGGATCACGTGGGGCAGTGGCAAGAGCTGCTGTATTTGCAGATAGCAGCAGCAGCCTTTCCACCCTCCATGCTTTTGGCAGGAAGTTGGAATTTCATCCACTTGCTTTTTTGTGCGCTGCTGCAGGAGCTGTTGCCTGGCCAGGTCCCTGGAAGTGCTGGCCAAATGGCTGCTTTGTGACAGCCTGCCACTTACTCCTCACCTTGGGCATTTGGCAAGGAGCAGGAGAGAGGGATGACATGCCAGCAGAAGCAAGTGCCTTGAGTTCTGCTCTGCAGAAGTCACAGCCTGGCCATTAACTACAGGTGCTTCCTGGCTGGGACAGCTCTTTCATAGTCAGGCAGTAAGCCATGTCAGGGGTGACTTCATCCCAAAAGTTCTGCTTGTGAAGGAGCACTGTGGTAGCAGCATCCTGCATGGCCTCTTAAGTAATGTGCATCGAATTTCTCACTGCTGGCAAATGGGACGGTAATAACTGTGTCCAGGGCACTATTAGGGAATGTGGGAGAAGACAACAGAGCATTCTCAGACCAAAACCAAGACTGACTGATCCCTGAGTGGGAGAAACCATAGTAGAAGTGTTTAAGCCACACACTCTACCTTCATGCTATAGCTCAGCTTCAAGCATCCATGAAAGAAAACCGCCTCACCTGCCCAAGTACAAGCCCAGCTGCCAAAGGAAGCTGTGGCTCTGAATGAGCCTCTCTGTCCTACTGGCTCTTCCAGAAAATGAGCATATCTATTCTGCAAAAGCAGATTTTGCCCAGTAGCTCTCCATTTGAACCACCTCTATGCACACTCTCTACTGTCAGCCACAGCATCTCCAGCTGGGATCTCACCCACAGGGCATCCCAGGGTATCCCAACACCAACCCCTTTCAGCACCCACACACCAAGTGACTGTTAGTTTGACTATAAAGCTCCCTGGTACATTTAGCCTTTTAAGTATCTGTAGGATCCCATCCACCTGTCATCCAGACCTGGCTGGGGCCCTGGCTCAGCAAGACTCTCATGCATGTGCATGGCTCTAACTGCGCTGTCATCTCAGCACAGTGCAAGCTTGGAATGATTAACCAGATGCTTTATACCAAAGGCTTAGAGATAAAATGTTATTTTCCTACAGAAAATTAAAAACAAAAGCCCACCCAACAGTTATATAACAGAAGAGAAAATGTAGCTGTGGTAAGACACACATGTTAGAGCCCGTCCAACAGAGGCTCCTGAGCCAACAACCTTTTTTCATCACGAAATGACTGAATCATGCAATGAGCCTTCCAGGGTATTTAGAGGTGACCTGAACACAAACAATAAATTGGGCTTGTGCCCTTTCACTTTTTGGCTTCTTTATGATAGGCTGGAGGATATTCTTTCCCTTGCTTGCATGTCTTAGTTGTTTGGGGTTCTTTTTTACATTAAATATTCAAGTCCTGTCTAGTCTTAAAGAGTATTTCATTCTATTGTGTGTTATTCATTCTGAAAGTGGTTAATAAAAATAAGTACAAGTTATATGGCAAAGGCAGCTATTTGTATTTCATTCTTACGCACAAGAGACTTGACATCCCAGGACAGGCTGGTTTTATTTTCAGAGTATGACAAAGAGTCAGGAACTTCGCATGCTAATATATTAAAAAGTATTTTAAGGACCAGTTCGGAATCCAGTGCCTGTGAAAACTGGTCCCTCTGGGACATTGAAGATTTAGAAGAAACTTGGCAAAAAGAAACATTTCACAAATTCTTCTGTTCTTTTTCTTTTTTCTCCTTTTTTTGGTGGAAAACCTAAGTCAAATGGAAAATTTCAGTGACATTCTCCTCTAGCAAACCAAACCAACCTGCTCCCATCCTCATTTTCAAAGAAGTCTGTTTGCACTTAACTAGAAGGGAGAGGTACAACAGGATGCAGGTACCACAAGCTGTGCTTTGACCTGGTAGCCAACTGTAAGATGGGTCACTCCATGGGGTAAAGGGATAGGTCAGCCATGGTAAACAGAGGTCCTGGTTTCAGTAAAGCATTTGACACTGTCTCCCACAGCATCCTTGCAGCTAAACTGAGGAAGTGTTGTCTGGATGATTTGGTAGTGAGGTGGATTGTGAACTGGTTGAAGGACAGAAGTCAGAGAGTCGTGGTCAATGGGATGGAGTCTAGTTGGAGGCCTGTGTCTAGTGGAGTCCCTCAGGGGTCAGTACTGGGACTAGTACTTTTCAATCTATTCATTAATGACCTGGCTGAGGGAACAGAGTGTGCTCTCAGCAAGTTTGCTGNTAGGAGATTCCGTGTGAATGCATGTAGAAATTTTTTCACAGTGAGGGTGACAGAGCCCTGGCACAGACTGCCCAGAGAGGTTGTGGAGTCTCCTCCTCTGGAGGTATTCAAAACCTGTCTGGACACGCTTCTGTGTGACCTGGTCTAGGGAATCCTGCTGTGGAAGAGGGGTTGGACTAGATGATCTTTTGAGGTCCCTTCCAACTCCTAATATTCTGTGATTCTGTGAAGTCTAATACCAAATCTGGCCTTAACTCTGCTCATCAGCATATCCCACCATGGCTAAGCATGTTCCCCTTCTGCTCTTCTCCCTCTGCATCCCAGTACCTTGGGCTGCTGGTAGTGCTCCATGGCCATGGTGATCACGTTGAGCCCAATCACTCCAGTGATGAACAAATCCAGGTAGTGGCTGGTGCACATCTGGTGGATGAGGAGGCGGAAGCGGGAGTAATCTGAATAGTAGGGCTTACACTGTGCTTCTGCAGCAGGGAGGATAGCAGAGAGGCAGTCAAGTCATTTCTCTGCATCTCTCTGAAGTCAAAGCACCCTCACTTCCCAGCTCCAAAGATGATAAATTCTAGACCAATGATAGCAACATGCTGTCTTTTTTATTTCCTTTTTTCTTGCTGGCATGTTACCATTTTTAATATTCAACAGGGCTCCCATCATCTTACATCCATTAAATGTCTTCAATGGGACATGCACTATACTCAGCCTTATGGCATCAGGGATGAGGTGAGCTGTGATTATTGTGCTGCTAAAAAATGTTTTCCCTGTAGGGAAATTTAAAATAAAATTTTAAACAAACCAACTATTTTTGTTTCTGCTGTTCTTAAAAGTATCTGAAAACCCAATTAATGGTCAGATGTTGGGGACAGATTTTACTAACAATGGCTTAAAAATATAGGCCATTGAGTTAGCTGTCGTCTTTGGAAGAGAAGCTGTAGAGTGACCAAAATTCAACACTTTGTCCGTCACAGCCCTAAAAAAATGGTCCACAAAAATACCAAGGAAAACTGATCAGTGAGCCTTAGCGATTAGAAAATAATGATCCTCCATTTAGACAAGGTTATCAAAGTGCAGATTTCACTGTTCAACTCGTTCCTGTGTTCAACTACCTCAGGGATGACACATGCTCTTTAGACCCCAAATGTTCTTACAGATAAACTCATTTACTCACCTAATCTCTAATGGGGAAATGCCAAGGCTGAGTATATAATTCAGTACAATTTTCAAGGAGGCATTATAATGCAGATTGAAGTGGAAAGGACTGTCTTTAATATGTGAGAGTATAATATTACTCTTATAATTAGATGATCAACTGGTAACGAAAATTACTGAGCTGTAAGAATTACATGGCTTGATATTTAGTACAGCTGAGGAAATGTACAGTTTGATACATTATTCCCAGGAAAAAGTTGGGCAGAATCAAGACATGAAGCACAGGCTTGGGTTGCCCTCAGGGAAAACTGATTTTAGAAGATTAAATTTTGCTGGAAATAGAATTCACTTTGTCAATAGCCAATGACATTGCAATCAAACTTATAGATTTAATAGTTTCATGTGCACCCTGCTTCATAATGTGATCCTCAAAAATCAGAGAAGTCTTATTTGTTCCACAGAGACAGACCTTTCCCTTGCAGCCTGAGAACCAGAGAGACAAATCACTCCACAGTTTTATTCTACAGGGGTTTGGAACATCCCAAATTCTGCTTCAGTATCATCAATGAAACAGTATTAATATTCAGTTTCTGATCTGCAGTGTGCTTTAGGTGATCTGTACCTGAGTGCTAATGCATGGTATTGATGAAAAGGTCTATAAAATGAATTTTCATTCTGAATCTATTGAGTGCTTACAGAAAAGCAGACTACTAGCTGCTGACTCACTCCTAAGACATTGTCAGATATCTCAGAATCTGCATAAATCTCCATAAAGTCAAGATATCTCGATCACATTATGCTAAATTATGAGTAGCAAATTAACTAAAATTTTCAAATACAATTAGGTTAGGAATAGGGCCTATTTTTATAAGCCAACTTATCTCAGAAAGAGACACCATTGTAATTGGATCAATTACTTCTACATTCATGTATAATTCACATTCAAAAAGAAAAATGTCAGTATTTCTGATGTTTCTTGCAATGGATTTACTTATGAATAATTACACTGGAATTCATATTTTTTTGTGGCTGTGATGGACAGGTAATTCCAAACCCTACAGAATAGCACTGACACCAGAGAGGATTTAGAGAGAAGCTGTAAGTTGCCTCCTGTGCAGGGCTCCTGCACCTGGTTTAGCTGCTGCATGACCTTATAAGCAGGGTTGCTAATTGTTTGCATATCTGCAAAGGCTTCTCCCCCTTTGCACTTCCCTCTCCCAAATCCCACAGCTCCTTTTCACCTTTCCCAGCACATGCTCCCTGGTCTTTACAGCCAAACATCTCTGGATGCTGCTCTCACAGATGCTCTTGCAGCCTCCAAAAACTACTATCAGTAAATGTTTCGTCCTTCCCCATTAACTTTGTTAGAAGGAGTTTTGCCAACCCTGTTTATGCATCATGCCACCACTCACATCACCTATCTCCTCATGCAGCCGTGCAGGTTAGTGCAGTACAACAGTCACCGCAAGGTGAACTGCACTCGAGCAAGCATGCTGTCTGAGGAGCAGAGCAACGCAGACTGTGTCCGGGTGGGCAGGGAACTTTCTGAACAGATAAACCATTTTCTTGCTATTGTAGAAATCCAATTTATTTAACCCGGTCCGTGCAGCTCTGCTGTATAATTGTCATGTACAATTATCCCAGTGCAAAGCCCCTGCCCCCATCACACAGTGTCACTTTAATTATTGCAGTAAAGATCCAAACAATACCAACATCTTGGGAAATACAGACATCTGTTAAACTCCAGGTGGCGAACTTCACAACTAACACAACACCACATTACTGTACTGTTACAATACACTGTGTCAAGAACAACAAGAGCTCTGGGTTAGTCTCAGTTATCACTGGGAAGGTTAACTTGGCTTCCAGGCACACTCAGTGTTAAAGAAAAGCAGAGGAGAGCAAACGAGCAAAAGAAGAATTGGCAGAATGAGAATGTGAGGAGATGGGGAAATACAGCAAAAGCCCACTAGGAGACATGGGGCTGGTAAACAGGGTGTAAATCAAGCTGCTTCACCACGGCTAGAGGCCAGGGGCAGGGGAGGGGCAGACGGGTCTCCAATTTAGGTATCATTACACTGGAGAACATCAGCTCAGGAAGCAGAGCCTGAGCAATCTTCTAACCCAGGTAGGAAGGAGATTTTGTGGCTGTTTGAGAGCTGGTTGGTGAGAGTCCCACCTGCCCATTCATCCTGGGTGATGGTGGTCCAACGGGACCATGCCAGCAAGGGGACTGGGTGCTTGGTATGAGGGGCACTCAGCTTTCATTTGTGTTTATGGGCTCTCAACTCAAGTTGCTTCTCCAGCAGATACTCTGTACTCCTCTTGGCATCATCCCATGGGATTATAAATGATCCCCTTAACAAGGGCTGGGAGGCAGAGCCCAGCAGCCCCAATCTCTCTCACAGGGGTTCCCAAACTCATTGCTATCTTCCCCTGCCTGTTTGGAACAGTGACCGTTGCAGTTGCAGGATAAACTCTTCCAATTCCTAAGCTTGCTTCAACTTCCACCTTCGGCTTCAGTAATCAGAGCCCAGATTTGGGGCATTAAGCCCCAAGCTGCTGTTCTCTGACAGCTCTAGGACATTACCTGTGAAATGGCACCAGTGACCAGCAAAATGCCACTGGAGTCACCCCTGTTTCTGCTGGGCAGTGCCAGTGCCGGCTCCCGGAGGGTCCTGTGCCTCAGCCCAGCTCCGCGAGTAATGGGGATGGGGCCACCCTCCTCCCTTTAACTGCATCTTCCTGGGAAGAATTGGGCTCCGCACGAGGCTCCAAAATATCTCCAAAGAGCACCTGCCTCCCAATGTAGCCCTGTCAAGGGAGAAATTGCCACTTTCCCGAGCTGGAGGTGTGTGGGCACAGGAAATTGGAATTCACAAGAGTGGGACAATTCCATTACTGTCTACTCCAGCTTCTTCCTTCCCCTGTAATAAGGGCATTAACTACTTTGCTGGTCTGAGTATATCTGGAGGACAGCAGTAAAGCAGTGAGCAATGAGCACGTGACGCAGCTGGATTTACAACTGTATCAAGAATATTATTACGTTAAAAAGTAGTTTGCACTGAAGGAACTTTTTTTATTTAAACATAGTGTTTTACTTGGCTTTTATTGTACTGAATGGATTTAATATTAAAAATAAAGCAAAATGGAAAGTGATAAACTATTTCTACTGAGAAGATTCTGGTTGTGATAAAATGTAGACTCACAATAAAAAAAGAAAAAGGAAAAAATAGAATTACAATATCTCACTGAGCACCAGGCAGCAGCACACACACACAATACTCCATCTTATCTTCACAGAAAGAGAAAAGCAGCCCTCTAAGTGCAGAGATGTGTGGAAGCTTTGGGGTCACAACTCCAGATTTCTCACTGAACCACAGAAGGTTCACCTACAGCACCCAGGACTGATTCCCTCAGATCCTCCTCAGTCAGGTTCAGAAAGAAAACCCTTCTATTCCCTCAGGCCAGTGCCTGAGGAGCAGCATGGCACATTCACTGCCACGGGATCCAAAGAAAAGGCAACAAAAGGAAACACAAAGCACAGACCTGATAATGGCATACTTTTAAAAGGCAAACTAAGAGTCTTTCTGAGTCTGTGCAGGATAATGAAGGGGTTTGGAATGAGCTCAATGCCTTAGAAATAAAATCAAATAAACCAGCCTTAATGTATCTCTGTAGGATCAGGAGAGAAATTGCAATCAAATGAAAAGAAATACAAATAAGCAGACCCCAGAGCCCGTGACAACACCCTCCCCATGCTGCCCCGTGCCGCAGGAGGGGACAGGATACCTACAGAGAAGAGCGAGGATGAAGGCAAAGAAATATAAATACCAGGAGTGGCAACGAGAAGGAGATTCAGGATTTATTAAAGCATGTTGTGATGTCTTCCAACACAGCCTTAGAAATGTAAGGTGTAAACCTTGGTCTCTGCGAGTTGTCCTCCGCAGTGAGAGCTGACAGCCCTCACCTTGCAGGTTTTATTTAATCAAAGCTCCCTGCAATATGTGAGTGATGGATGAAGCCCTGCTCCCACCTCAGCGGTGGGATCTCGCTCACAGGTGAGAGTTTTAAAGGCACAAGTTTCCTAGAGTATTATTCCTGTTGAAAATTACAGCTATATTTGTTTCTATGTTGGTCCCTCATTAATTATTCAGGCTAATATTCTTAAGTTATGAATTAAACAAAATGCTTGCCAGATCAAAGCCTCTTCTAAAAATAAAAAGAGCAAGGGGCAGACCTGCAGCCCTGAGTTTTGTCCTGGCGAGGGGCACAGGAAAGGGGGATGCAAGCGAGTGGTGCACAGTCAGGGCTGCCAGGTCAAATCCCAGCAACCTTCAGCCCAGCTAGTCCACCCCCCCAGGAACTGGGAAGGCTTTGAGGTGGCATCTTTGTTTCTTTTAATTCACATGTTGCCTCATGGATTGAGCAACTCTCCATCAATATGAAGACTTCCGAAGCTGCGCAGCACCACAGCTGAAGCCCATGTACTTGCTGAGGGCTGCCATGGGGTTGGATATCCCTTCAAGCAACAAGGCTCTGCACTACTCTGGATTTTACCTCCCTGAAGTACAGCATCCATGAAGCAATGAGCAAAGGCTGGAGAAAGAGTGAGATAAGCTGCCTAAGCAAGATTGCCTGCCTTCCAGAGACACTCCTGCAAATTATTCAGAGACTCCTAAGATGGTGTTCGGAAAGCTAAACAATAAAGGACCTACTTCACAGTTCAGTCATTATTCTCTAAGAAAAAACAAAACCAGGAAAATAAAATGGATTTAAAAAAAGAAGCCATGAAAAGTCTGACAGTGTCTTAATGAAAACCAGAAAAAAAAATACTGAAGAACATAACATGGTCAAGGGATAAATAAAGGTTTGCAAGTGTCAGTCCTGAGCCAGGTGCCACGTCTGCAGACCTGCAGCTCAGAGTGAGATGCACGTGCCATGAAGTAAGCAAAGAGCTTTGCACCACACAGAGGGTTTAGTGGGATGCCTCACAGCAGCGGTGGCCAGCTGTTAGTGACACAGCACTGCCATTCAATGGGACGAAACGTGCAGCTTCCCAGTACCTTGCACTGCACTGGCTGAGCTCTCCATTAATACATCATCCAGCATTAGATCTAAAAGAATGAAATGGCATTAATCACCCAGCGACACACATGGCAAGACTCCCCTTCCCCTTCAGAGGTCACTACAGCTCTCAGGCTCTCTGTTGCCTCTACTGGGAATGTTTCCTTGTGGGATACTCTTCTGGTGCCTTACGGAGGGTGCGCTCAGGTACACCGGCTCATTGTGAAAAAGGAAAAGCTCTCGTGCTTCTCCCACATAAGCAGATGGAAATGTAAGAGATCCCCCTGGCTTGATGATAATAAAGGAGAAGACACTTCTGAAGGATGGACTTTGTACATATCCTTCTGGGTCAGCGTACCTTACAGCAGCCAACCATCTGCCTACATCTTGCTGAGCTGGCATTTCACACACTTTTCTGGCTTTCAGATGTCCAACTGGGTAAATGAATTTGAAGAATCTATGATGTGCAACCAGTTAGGGGTCTATGTCTGTCTAAGTCTGATATCCATACGTTGCTAAGGGCATCTAGGAAGCCCAGCTGAAAGGAACACCCATGCAGTTGGCGGCATAATCAAAGCCCTAGTCTTGGTATCATCTGCAAGTTCCCACCATGCAGAATGAAACTAAGCAATGATGTCCATTGCCTCCGAGGGCAAAGCTGGACACAGTCAATTAAATCAAACATTTCAGTGAATGTGAATTGGAAAAACTGTTCTGAAGTGATTTGAAGGGCTTCATACTTAGCTCTTGAAAGGTTTTTATGGCGACTGAATACTCAGCAATATTTGATCCTCAGTAAAATAGCTGTTTATTGCCTCCTTAATTAGGCATTTTGCAGGACTGAATGAATAACCACATCTCCAAGGATGGTTTGTGATTCCTTCCCATGGGAAATTGCCCAGGCTTACATCTTTTCTTCATTGAGTTCCTCTAGCATTATAAATAAGGTCATTAATAATAACTAAACATTTCTTTTTCTTCTACAGAAATGTCTGCTTTCCAAAACTGCAACTTTCAATAGGGATCTTTCTATACAGCCTTTAAAAACATTTTCTATCTCATCAGCCTGAAACTGTCTGGGAACTTGAACTGACCAAAGGATCTTTCGAGGTATTTCCTTCATCTGACAAACAACAAAAAAATTCTTTCCATCTGTATCCCACTTAACTGAGAACAGTCTAATGTGCCCTCCGCCACTCTTGAGGGAAGCCTCCATCTTTCCACTGACCACTGAGGAAGCTAAGCTCTCAGCATAAGTCAAAGTTTGATGTCCAGAGGCTGGTGTGGTTACAAAACCTGTGAGGCTCATGGGACTTAAAGATGCGACCAAAGGAAAGTGCTGGGCGAGTGCTGAACTGAGAGAGGCTAAGGCACTATTGTGGTATGTGGTTGCACGATTAAACCTTCCACAGCTATTAAACACCTCAGACTGTTGGAAAAAATAACAGCAAAAAAAGAATCAACATTACCAGCTTTTTGAAAAAGTGCCTGATCAGACAGCCTCCAAAACAGTACTGAAGTCTGTCAGAGATAGAGGTGTAAGGGGATATGGAGAGAGCAAGCAGGCAGACTGACCAGGGAGGGAAAGCATCAGGCCATGGACATGAAGGGCAACAGAAAAAGTTCAGTCAGAAGAGAGCATGTGAGAAAAAAAGCACCTCCGACCTGTGGCCTCTGGCTGACTTACTTCTTACTTATTCAACCAAAATAAATTTTAAAAAGACTAAAAGACAAATATCAGGTTGGACACTTTTGGCAGAGTGGAGGTCTAGCCTCCCTTCTTCTTCCGTACTCAGGGCTGCAAGCTGGCACATCCACTTTGGAGTGTGGTTCAACTTCCATCAGTGCTATTTTGGCTATTTACTTACTCTCCTCAACTGATGTTTTTTTGTAATCTGTATTTCTCAAGCAAGTGCATTGATATGTTTCTCTAAGGAGTTTTAAAGCATTACTAGAATGAGATGGCTCCATTATTTTATTACACTCTTGAACAGCAGTGATGCTATTGTGCCAATAAATAAACCTGCTTGATAAATGGGAAAGGTAACATCACTGTGGCATTACAAGGCTGTAATAAACCAAATAGTGAATTCAGTTATGAGCAACAGTGCTCATGACTCAGAAGATTTATGGTGCCAGCAGTTGTCACTATTTGTGCAACACTGAGCTCTGCTATCCAAGAAGCTCCAGGTCTGATTATTTTTACATTTTAATTTAAATAACCTCCAATGGAAAGGCCATTGCAAATCATGCAGCCTTTAAAAAGGCTTCCATGGCTCCTTGCTCAGCCTAAAACGACGCTATTTCCTTCATGCAAATTTTGTAGCTGGACATGCTTTTGGGAGAGGAGTGATCACCAGATGCGAGGCAGGGAGTAGGGGGGAAAGGGGATTGTATGGAAGGTCAAGCAGGACTCAGAAAGATGTGGAAAGACTACCGACCAGCCATCTGTTTCTCCTTACTCCTTCTCTTTTTCTCCAGCCGTCTAAGCCTCTTCTCCTCCCGCCTCTTGGCTTCTTCCTCCTCCTGGTGCTGCCGACACTTGTGGAAATTCTCCACCACCACTCCCACAAACATATTGAGGACAAAGAAGGCCACAATCAGCAGGAAGGAGATGAAGTAGAGAAGCATCCACGGGTTGTAGTTCATGACTGGCTGCAAAGTGGAGGAAGGCAAATGTCAACTGAACCTCAGAAAAACAAAGGGGAGTAAACTGATGCAGCTGCCCCATCCACAGAACCCATGGATGCTCCTTTGAAGTAGTTTAGTATGCTCTGCTCTTCCTAAAAACTACATCCGTCTGAAACATTTTAGCAGAATGCTCCTAAAACACAAAGCAGGTTGAGGACAGAAGAACCACAACAGCAGGACAGTAGCATCCTTTGCAGCTATTGCAAGTCCCTCATTGAAAACCTGTACCTACACAAGCATTTCTTTTCTCCTGAAATGTCCAAATTGCTTAAAAAGTCAAACCATTCTTTGATACACCAGTCATGTTGCAGAACCTGTAGGGAAAAGCCTCAGTCCAAATCCAGACTTTTCACTGGAGTCTTTTTCATGTTCCAGGACTTGGACCTAACACCTCCCTTGATCCTAACCTTATAACCCCATTCAACTGTGGAAGCCAAGCCTTTGCAAAAGAAGAGCCAAAATGTGAGACCTTTGACAACACATTTCTTACAGCTCTGCTACAGCACATACCTGCTGGTCAACTCCCACAGCATCTAAGCCATCGTACATGATATCCACCCACCCGTCCTTGGAGGCCAGAACAAAGAGAGACATCAGGGCCTAGAAACACATGGGAAAAAAGTTACACATAGTTGAACTAAAGCTCTTTTAGTGTGACACTATACTCCTCTTTGCCTCTTCCTGTCTGAGGCTTATCATTACCTGTCTGATAATGAGACACTTTGATGCCCAAGGTTTCTCCTGGCAGTAAAATCTTATCAGTGCCAGTGCCTGGTTCATCAGTGAGCATTAATTCAGAAACCACAAAGCTGAAGACAAAAGCAACTTCATTTCCACCCTCCAGGTCTCTACTGCTCCCTTCTAATTAGTCCTTGCCATGTAGCTAAAATAAGGCTGTACTGCAGAGATGGTTGCAAGTGTCCAGCTCTATTAGACAAGCCCTTCTGCAAGATATATTTGGTATGTTATGTCTCAGTGAAGCAATTAAGTACTCCACAAAGCCACATGTGCTTGTTCTATTCTGAAAAGAAGTCTGTGCCTGCTTGGAAACACTACCTCTGGGACTTACAGAGATGGAATGCTCTGTATGTGAACTGAATATTTACTGCAACTGGCAGTGCCCTGTAAGAAAATCCCATGGGATAATAATGCACAGGTTTTAAGTCAAAGAGGTAAAGGAGCAAAGAAGCAGATTACCATTCTATCAATACCTGGCCAAGATTATCAAAATTATACTTGTGCCGGACCCATTTGTAGCTTGCTTCTGTACAATCCGATTTATTTGTGATGTTTCTGGTGTCCTCCCCCTGGCAGATAAAAAACTTGCCTTTGAAAAGCTGCAAAACACACAGAGAGGAACTGTAAGGGTTTGGTCAGTAGGATTTCTCTGCAGGTGACAGGCATCTCTCCTGGGGTGCTCTGCACAGACCATGCAGACCCAAGAAGTGAAAGGGAATGACCTCATTCCTGCAGGTTTAGTGTGAGCAGCCTGTATAATCTACACCTAATGAGCAGATGCATGATTTTGCATCGTTTAGGACACCCACCTTGTGCGTTAGGTTGTCTGGTTCAGTGATCTGAGGCTCTCCTAAAGGCTTTTGCTTCTGGGTCACCAGCTCAAGTGTAGCCCCAGCTAATAGCCCAGGCCAGCTAATGGCTTCTTACCACACACGGAATGACTCCAACGACTCTCAGCCCAGTTAACAATGTTGGTTTCAAGAGCCACCAACAAATGAAGTGTAACAGGACCCTCTGTCAGCAGAGCAAAGGCAGCACTGAAGAGGCACAGTGATTGACTAAGCTCTACTCTTACAGGTCAGAAGGGGACATGTCAGAAAGGAGTCGAGCTGCTGCAAGTGATGTTGGGCTCTTACTAAATCAAGACTACTGTCAGTCCAGCCCCAGTCCCTGGACATGAATGCTGTTCTCCAGCCATCAAGGGGCTCTGCATGTGGAGGTCTGAAAATATTTCTTCTGGAGAGCTGAAGGACCCAAGCTGGGTACCTAATCCCAAGCTTATTTCCTTAGGCATAAGCCATGAGAGATGAAAGTCCTGACTTACACTTGCATGGGGAACATCAGACTCCGCGTGCTTAATTCTAGACCTGGTGCTTCTCGTGCACAGAACAGGGAGTGGCAAGGGATGATTACTGTTTCCAGCAGGGTGATTGATGCTAGCAAGATGGATGGTATCAAAACTCGGGAGGCATCCAGCCAACCTGGATTTATTTGCTGACAGAAGCTATTGACAACCCTGCTTGGAAGGAATGGCAGCCTGCTCTCTAGGCTCCTTAAGACACCACCCGGGTATACAGAGAAAGGATACTGATGGGTTTTGATCTGCTGTTCTAGACAAATAACAGTAGAAATAAGAGTGAACAAGATAAACTCACACATTACTCCATGGGCTTCCTTCAAAAATCAACAGCAGAAGGAAGCTCCCTAGGCATACAAAATTAATCACTGCTGAAAGCAGTCATAACACCTCTGGATGCGAGAGAAGAATTCCCTGATCCTTCCATGGAGAAACACTATCCATGGAGGAGGCAGCCCTCAGAGAGAAAAGTTTTAATTAATCAGGAAGGTAAACAACTGTTTTTAATACATTGTCTATAATAAGACTTCTCCAGGAGCCAGACTGTAGAGCCTCTAGGATGGGAGCAGTAGCACAGTCACTAACTGGGGCTGGGAATACAAAGACCAGTTTGCAAAAATGCTGATCCCTGTCAATGGTTCGGACTTCAGCACTTCCAAAAGTGAAAGACTCAGCGTTTCCTCCTGTGCTTGTTTTATCTATTTCTTGTGTCTTATTAATGACTATTCATGTGTAGGCAAGCTCTAAAAAAAAAAAATTAAGAGGAAATGCCACTAGAAACATGGACATCTGCATTTCAGTAACATTAAAAACCTCTAATTTGATCCCCAGTTTATATTTACATGGGAAAACCAACTGTAACTTTGAAAGACCGTATGTTCATAGAAAATAGCAACAGCTGTCTTCTGTCTTGAGTTTTGCATTGTTTTACAGGAGATGCTTAGTTTTATGAATCTGTTTAGTACCATGGATGGATGCTGTTATACTGTAATGCTCAGACAATCTAGCTGCTGAGGTGGTTATGAATGGCATGGTGGGTATGGATGGCATGATTTTTTTTCTCTGTTTATTTTCAGTGCTGTATTTATTATTTAAACAGAATATCAGTAAAAAATATATAAGGCGCCTTTCCAAAACAAAGCCAAACAAAGCTGCTGTGACAGATCAGATAAACTTCAGAAAGAAGTAAGTGTTATATCAGAATATTTATATGAAATAGTCTCTTCTTCCCAGGTGATAAGAAACCAATTGCGGAAACTCTGCCACTTTTCTCTGGGTTCCTGCACTCCTGGGGCTGAGGATATTGCCAGGATAGCTGGCAGGAAGCCGACACAGAAATCTCTACATCTGCAAGCTTTCAGTTTTGTAAACTGTCAGAATCTGAATGAATCTCCAGGTCAAGGTCTTCCTGAGTTTACAAACCTACAATTTCAGCTTTGGGAGTTTCTATTTCCCCATTGGGAAGAAGGTGGAGGGGAGATGTCCCCATGTTATCTCACAGATGGAACAGGAACGGATTTAACAGTCTCCCTGAGTGGAAGTTTTCTGGTGGTACATGCCATGCCCCAGGCCTGACCCTTCTGCAGTGTGGCCAGGGGAAGAAAGTGGAGAAATATCTTGATTCATGTCCTGCTGCAGGCAGAGCCAAAGTCCCTGAGGTGGGGAAAGGATGAAGAAAGCCTGTTCCATGCCTTTGAGGGGGTCATCACCTTGGCTTTTGTATCGCTACATGCAACAGGGAAGCTTTAAGAAAGTTCAACGCACCAAGTGATACATAGCCAAGACTTGGAAGTCAGGAATAAAAGTGTCTTGAGAGCACTCAAAAAGCCAAGCTGTGTTCTGGGGTGGGGAATGAGAGCCACATAAACCCTTGGGTCTGAGTCATTCCAGGATGTTAACTATAACAAATTTACAGATTCAAAACCAACACGTGTTTCTAGAGCTGGGCAGAGGACCTCTATGGAGCCAGAGAGAGGCATAAAAAACCCCATTAACTGTTAACTATTTCTCCTTCAGCTATGGCTAGAGATAAGCATTGCTGGGCCACTGTTGTTAAGTCATAATTGTTCGTGAGATTTTAATGGTTGACCAATAATGGGAATCTCCTTCCTCCTCACTAGGAGCAAAGGATGTTCCCCAAGAAGGCCAAACAGCCCATTGGCTCAGTTTCAGAAGGGCTTATAATGTGCCCCTTGGTACAGACACCCAGATGTGGGGCCATCTGGGGCTTGTTATACTCGTTATGCTGTCAGGCTAGGTACTGGGGCTTACGAAGGACTCACCTGAACTCCCAGGATCCCAAAGATTATGAAAAAGGCGCAGCAGATGACCACAATGTTCCCAATAGGCTTCAGGGATGACATGAGAGTCTCTACCACCAGCTTCAGTCCTTGGGCTCGACTAATGACTCTGCAGGGGCAAGCAAGTGCAAAAGCTGTTAGTCCTGTTCTTGGTCAGTTCTGCTTCTTATCAAGATAGAAGATGTGGGAAAAAACAGCATTAGGGATTTTCTTAGAGTGGCAAATAACTCAAAAATCATGATGGAAGAAGTGGTTCTGGAAGATTGACCTGTGGGATTATGGAGGTGTTTGAGGAAAAGGGCTCTCTGTCCACACATACAACCTTGCACAAAAGGAGGAGGACACCACATATAAGAAGCCAAGCCAGAAAAGTCACTGGAGAAGGACCTAGGAAAGGAAGACACATGGGCTAGTCCTGTGTTTTTCGTGTTAAAAAAGAAACAGATGGTGATATTTTTATCCGCTCCCTTACCAGTGAAACATAAAAGGCAGATGCTGCTATTCCTCTTGCTGTGTGTCTCTTCCAGGTAGCTGCTGTGGCTCCCAGATTCATCACCTTGGTTTTCCTGAGCTGGGAGTGAGACAGCACAGGAAGCAGAAGGCTTCTAAGTCTGAGATGGCCCTGGGGATGGTGCGGACCCCATGCAGCCATGGCAGTGTGGAGACTGGTCAGTGTGGGCTGCTAAAACTGCCCACGTGAATTAGCCCAGGCTGAGGTCCTCACTAGGGCAGCTAGGCTGCTCCTGCCACATTGCACCTGCACTGATGTGGAGAGCTGAGCTGAGGCCAGTTAGATTAGTGTGCCCATCTCAGTGAGCTGGTTCAATGTCCACAGGGCAAGGGCTCTTCCCACTCCATCAGAGCACACAAACCAAGCATTGGGTTGGACAGCCTGAGGCTGAAACTCTCTTCTGGATCCTCAGATGGTATAAAGACCTCGTTGTCCCTCCTATATTGCCCTCACACAGTCTGGGGTGAAATATTAAACTTGACAAACTACAGATGGGAAACAAAGGCATGGGAAGACTGCAAGCCATGTTCTCAGAGGGATGCAGGCAGCTAATCTCCATCATTTCAATGGAAATTAGGTACTTTGGTGTCTTTAGGCATCTGGACTTAAGCATTCTGTCCACTGTCATAGGATGGAACTGAAGTCAGGTCTTCTAAATTGAAGACCTGTGGCTTAAACTGCTAGAGTATCCTTAAACTTTGGGGAACAGTGAAGAAATTTAGCCTCCAGAGTGTAAAGTTGATAATTTTCTCCAAGACTTATTAAGAAAGCCTTTTCTAGAAATAACAAAGTGATTTCCATTGTGAGATACTATTTGGTATCCAGCAGAGAGAGAAAATAGGAGGTTGCTTGTCTGACTTCACAAAGACATGTATGTTGAGAGAAAAAGGGCTGAGAAACTGCAGCTTTTAGCTGCTTTCAGCATTTTGATCAACCAGGGAATTCCTTGAGAATGTCACCACTTTAGCTCCACACCAGTGCTGTTTCCAGCTCCACAGGGAGAGAAGACTTTGACAAGATTTTGAAAAATAGTAGTTCTTACTAATGAATACCTTCAGACCTTGGAGCTGCCTCAGACTAAGGGCTCAATCCAACATTGAGGCAAGTCTGTGCAAAGACTCCTGCCACTCTCCTGAGTCTGATAACTCCCTGGGGGGGTCAATGAAAACCTCAGCATTTCCAGATTATTAGTGTCACCTCATCAACATTGCCCAAGGTCCTACTGATACCAGGCTTGTAAACCCACCACTCCTGCAGTTTACTGCTGAAGGATCCAGCAGATCTGCAGCCCTGAGGGTGTGCCAGAGCTGTAGACTCACCAAGGTCGTGCTCAGGATGATACCAGCCTGCATTAGGCATATCACAAATGGGGAAATGAAATGAGACCTTTTTTTATTTGCCAGTCTGAAGAAATGTTAATCTTGAGTTCCTCCTGGTTCTGCTAGTCTTAGCATTCCCAGTGCTGTTAAGCTCCTAGTGTGAGACACTCCAAACCCACTGCCAGCCTCATCCCAGATGGATCATATTTACTGATGGAGGTTACTTGCCTGCTAGTCTCCAAGTTCCTTAAAATGATCATCTCACTCCATGAG
>VWZX01000520.1:0-19173 GCA_013399015.1 Galbula dea
GGTGTATTAGAAGGTGTGTGGTCAGTAGGTCAAGAGATGATTGCCTTGGTTCTTTGGCACTTACCCTTTTTTTCTGGCTTAGGCAATTTAGTGTAACTAATTGTAATAGTTGTATTTATCTTATAAGGTTTAGCGTTTACTCTCTGTTATCATGATGTCCTCAATGCAGATACTTCAGGATTGTTTCCGTTTAGATCATAGAATCATAGAATGGCTCAGGTTGGAAGGGACCTTAAAGATCATCTAGTTTCAACCCCCCTGCCATGGGCAGGGATGCCACATGCACTAGACCAGATCATCCAGGGCCACATCCAGCCTGGCCTTAAACACTGCCAGGGATGGGGCCTCCGCAACCTCTCGTGGCAACCTGTTCCAGTGCCTCACCACCCTTTGGGTAAAGAACCCTCTTCTAATCTCCAGCCTAAATTTCCCCTCCTTCAGCTTGTCGCCATTCCCTCGTGTTCTGTTGCAATCAGAACAAGAGAAAAGTTCTTCTGCCTTATAATCCCCTTTCAGGTACTGAAAGGCTGCTATAAGTCCCCTCTAAGCCTTCTCCTCTCCATGCTGAATAACCCCAATTCCTTCAGCCTGTCCTCGGAGGGGACATGCTCCAGTTCTTTGATCATCTTTGTGGCCCTCCTCTGGACCCGCTCCAAGAGGTCCATATCTTTTTTATGCTGAGGAGCCCAGAACTGGATGTAACTGTTTAAACACCCTGGATGTAATTGTTTAAACACCTTTAAGCCGACCTAAGCTGAAAAATTGGCATTCAAACTGCAAATTAAAATTGCATCTTTGGCAAAAAAGAAGATTCAGAGTAATGACTTTGTAATCCATCAACAATTATTGTGTAAGAGCTGACTCATTTGCTCCCATGAACAATAAAATAGTAAGAGAAGAACAAGTGCGGAGGTGGATTCCATTGTAGCTCCCTCAAGGAAACATCTCCATCTTGTGGTGCTTTGGACCTGGCTCCCTGCCAAATGCCCAACTCACAGTGAAATCCTTTCCCCCCCTTTCCCTCTCAGAGTTTAAAAAAAAAAACTATGAGAGAAACTAAAGAGCATGAAACAACCCGAATTATATCAAAAGTATTTATATTTACATATATAGCAGTTATATACAATTAAAATACCATGTACACAGTAGAGGGAACCCCCCAAGGGAAAGGGAAAAGGGAAGGAAAAAAGGGAAAAAAAGGGGAAAAAGGGGTAAAAAGGGAAAAGGGAAACTAAAACAGGTATGTGCACTCAAACCCCAGCATAAAACTAATAAAAACAGAATCTTACAACTCTCCTTAAGATAGCAGAGTCGCACTGACCCACGCCAGCAACAGCTGCCTCTCAAGGCCTACAAGGCCTGCATGGCTTGACTCCTCCACATGGGTGAGACCAATAGCAGAGAACCTGCGTCTTCAGATCCACCAGAAGGGAAACGAGGGCCTCTCCCCCTCTGTATTTATACCCCCAGTTAAGTAAAATCGTATGGAATACTGGGTAAACATGATCACTTCCCTGGTTACAAACTGGTTACCAGGAAAAAGCCTGTGTCAAACCATTACACATCTCTAGATATTTGGTAGCAGGGACTTGCGANGCGATGAAGGGGCTGGAACATCTTCCTTATTGAGGAAAGGCTGAGGGAGCTGGGTCTCTTTAGCTTGGAGGAGACTAAGGGGTGACCTTATCTATTTTTTTTAAATATGTGAATGGTGAGTGTCAGGAGGATGAGGCCAGGATTTTCTCAGTGAAGCCCAGTGGCAAGACAAGGGGCAATGGCTGTAAGTTGAAGCATATGAGGTTCTGTGTGAATACACGTAGAAATGTTTTCCCAGTTGAGGTGGCAGAGCACTGGCACAGGGTGCCCAGAGGGGTTGTGGAGTCTCCTTCTCTGGGGATATTGAAATGCCGTCTGGATGCACTTCTGTGTGACCTGGTCTAGGGAATCCTGCTGTGGCAGGGTCGTTGGGCTGGATGATCTTTGGAGATCCCTTCCAACGCCTAACATTCTGTGATTTTGTGAAGTGAGGTAGGAGAAATCTCAAAAAAGTGAACTATATAACACTTCATTTAATAGATGCTGTAAATATTGCACAGCACTTAAAAAATAAATAAATAAAAAGAAAAAAGAACCCATTATTGGAGGATCTCCAAGCAGCTTGTAAATATCCATTAATTACCTCTCAGTGGGAAATGATACAAAGATCGTTTCACTTGTTTTGCAATTGGAAATCAGTTGCTCTTAATGTGTAGATGAGCATTGTTACCATCTGTTAAAAGTAAGAAAGTAGAGCTTATGGACAAAATATTAATTTGCAGTTAGGACATTCATTGACAGAATGTAACCTCATGACCTTGAGTTCAAATTTAAAAAAAACTATGAGGCATTTAGTGTTTTTGTGTAGGAAAAATCTTCATAGCTTAGATTTTGCATCTTCTGACTTTTGAAGTGAAGATTGAGCCTTGCTACCTAGCAGCCAAAGAAACTCGTTATGCTGGGTTACAAATAGGTTACCAGCAGCCTGTGCAACTGAAAGAGGTCAAAAGCTTCCGGTACTTCTATGGCTGCTTGAACCTCTGAGCCTCTGCAGCTTTTAAAGTTATTTAGATGAATTCTCACCCCACCTGTAGTTTTGGGCTGTCTTCTTTACATTAATGGTGCATTATAAACCTGCTCACCATTACTGTGATGTATTGTGTACAACAAAGACCTGCTGTAATAAGGCTCTATTTTTCAGTTCCTCATGTTTCCAGAACTTGTTTTTCCTCTAAATATTGAAATAATCTATTAAGTATGTAATTGGCCATTTCTATGGCTTTTTGATTATGCATACATCCAAAGGCATGTCCTATTCATCTTTTTTTAAGGATCTGGTCATGATAGTAACCACAGTTTATTTATTTTTTTTTTTTTCAGATTTGTGAGGGTAGTGAGTCACTGTTGGTTTTAGTTACTGTTACTATCAAAATGCCTTTTCTGTCCTCAGTGTGTCAGTTAGACCAAGAAAAAGGTGAAATTCCCTTTCACCACTTGAAAAACTGGGCCAAAGTAGCCAAGAAATGTTTAACATCAAATACTTTGTTCCATGTGAAGGTGTGCTTTTGTCAGCTGCCTCGGTAAATAATAGCTCCTATTAGGTGTTAGCGGTACAAATGCACAATGAAAGCAATCTCTCATTTTCTGTAGAAATAATGCATTGGTGCCCTTGAAAAAGCTGTAGGGTTTTTTTCTTGTTGTTGGTTGTTTGTTTGTTTTCTATTGAGAATCATAGCACAAGAAGGGGGGAGGGGAAGTTTAGTGTATTGTGGAAAGGAGTGGGATGAAGTGTTATGGTTATTATGACTAACTACAGGGGAAAATGCTTTTCCTGACATGATCTTTGAAGGTACAGTGTTCTTGGTGGTTTTGTTTTGTGATTTTTTATTTATTTGTTTGTTTGTTTTGGTTTTATTTTGTTTTTTAATTTTTATTTGGTTGTTGCTGTTTAGTTATTTTCATTTCTTTGTTTCTGAGCTGCTAAGAGAAGCTTCAAGGTGCAAGGTTGTTTAATAATGGGGTGGTGGTGCATGTGTCATAGATGTTAGAAAGGAGGCAAAAAAAATGTAAAGGTTCTCCTTTTAAAATGTAGTAAAAGATGTAATGACTCCATTGTGGAGGATTGGGTAGCCTTGAATGTCAACAGTCAAATAGTCTGATACAGATTAATTGTAGTTGTATCCAATCATGACAATTAGGATACCTTTGTTCACTTCCTGCTTATTACTGACACTCATATGCTTTTTGTCAACTTCTGAAATTCATTGACTTAAAAGTACTCTGTTGGAAGGAAGCTCTTACCCTTGTTAGTTTGTGCATATGTTGTATTCAGTAGTATTTGTAATAAATCTGCACTCCTTGGTAAAAGAGAGCTGCTGAGCCATTTTATTTTAACTCATCCAATGTCAAGTGTGGCTTCTAGGGTGGTTGAAAAAAATACACATAATAAGACCTAAATTCAGCTGCTCACCACTTGGTGCCACTCTAGCTTTGTAAATTGCAGTCTCACCAAAATTTCAGAAGATCTTTCTTCCTTTAGGTTTGCCAAGTGCTGTCTGAAAGATGATATTCTGAGCAACCATCTTTCAACCATCTTACATCTTTCAGCTATGTTGCTCTGAGTCAGAATAGATGGTGGCTGATGGACAGTTTTCTGCCATTGCTCAGAAGGGAACGGAGTTGTTGGTATCTATGCTAGGGATTTTAAACTGGATTCGTGGATATGAAAGCACTGCAGGTTTTTGCTTTCTAATGCTGTTGTCATTTCAAACCTGAATATGGCCTAAGCGATTTCAGTGACTGAACTGAGGCTGTTCTTTTCCTGAAGAGAGAGACAGCAATTGAATGTACTTTCAGGTATTTGCATAAAAATTACAGAGAACTTTAGCATGTATGTTGCTTACTCCATTTATTTAAGTACTTTTTCATAGCACATCTCTCTGCCTAGACTCTAGGATCACAGAATCATAGAATCACAGAATGTTAGGAGTGGGAAGGGACCTTAAAAGATCACCTAGTCCAACCCCCCTGCCACAGCAGGATTACCTAGACCAGGGCACACAGAAGCATGTCCAGACGGGTTTTGAATCTCTCCATAGAAGGAGTCTCCACAACCTCTCTGGGCAGTCTGTGCCAGTGCTCTGCCACCCTCACTGTGAAAAAATTTCTATGTGTATTTACACGGAATCTTCTATCTTGGTCTGAAAAGTGTTTTGTGACATGGATACACACCTATAGGCCACTGCATCACCTTTTGTTTTCCTTCCCAAGATATACAATTTTACCAAAGGAGACACATAGCCTTTTTTCAAAGGGTAATGAGGAGTTTGAAGCTGTGTCGATTCTGAGAACACATCCTTTCCCTACAAATTAGGTAAGTCATAATGGCAAAAAAGTGACAAATTCTTGCAAGGTAAATATTCTTATTTGCATGTAGAAGGGAGGATTGCATTGTCTGAACAGGTGAGGTGGCAAACTGTAGGATAGTTGATGATGAAAAGCCATAAGACTGGCTGGACAAGAAGTTTCTGACTTGGAATGGAAGTAATAGTTGGAATCAGAAAAAGGAGAAAGGGAGAAAGGGAGAAAGGCTGTGGAACTCTCTTTTGGGCAGAGCAAACTACTTGGTAATGGAACTGGGATTTGGAGTCTCAGGTGGACAAATGACAAGATAAGTTGAGGATGGGAATGTGACCAAAAATAAGAGATTAAAACCACTCTTGCAGCAAGTCCTCTCTCCTTCTATTTCCTCTCTTTTCCACTCCACCCTACTACCTTTCTCTCTGGTTATGTGGATGCTATTATTTTGTATGTGCTTAACATTAGAGGAATGAATCTAAGCTGATCATTTTCCTATAAATTGGAGTGCTGGGATCTGATTTGGGGCTAATGGGCAGCTGGAAGCAATAAATTCTGTATCATATTTGTAACAATAAATATACTCAGGAGCTGAATAAGATCACAAGAACAACCCTAATCTCAGTGTTCAAGCATTTGACAGTAAATTTATTAGTGTTTCCTTTCTAATTTTTAAGTGTTTGACCTTACATCTGTGTAGTATATTTCACTACAGTGTTTGTGCGACAGACATATGCAGATAACATTTCATTTTCAGCTCCTTGCTATGCCACCTTTCCTGAGGCATTTAGCAAATATCTGCACAAGCATTACATTCTTTTTAAAGGATTTTAAAGCAGAGAAAGCTGAATCTGGTTGACTCTGCAACAAAAAATTTAGGAATTAAAATAAAACACCAGAACCTGAATACTGGCTTAACAGCTTTATTCCTGGAAGAGTGTCTAAGGAGCTTTTACAGGGAGAGAAATCAAGTTATCAAAATAGAAGAAAACACACCTTAATGCAGTTATCCTATTCTGATACTTCTTGGAGTTGCTCTTTCTGTTAGAAGCTTCATGTCTTTCTCTCACACACCCTTTACCACTAAGAGATCACTCATAGTTATTTAAACTTGATTGTTGTTTATTTCAGCTGAACTTGGCACCCTACCACTTTTTTTATCATGTCCTGTACTTAATGTTGTGTGTAGTATCACCCTGAAATGATATTTCTGTTGCAGATCTCTGCAGAAGGTGAGAGAAATGTAGTGCAGAGTGGGTGTCTTCTTTTTGGGTAAAAACCTCTAAATTGCTGTGCACGCTAGTTTATACCAATTTGTAATTGCTATTGTACATTTGGATAGTCCACACAAGAAGATGTAAGACTTTTAAGACTCCAGAGAAACTGTAAACCAAATGAGTGTGTCAAAAGTTCAGCTTGGATGGTAAGCCAAATAGAGAAATGAAGTATTGCATTTGGCTAGAGCTCAGGGAGTTACAACTTGATGCCAGATGGATTGACAGCTGCTCTTATGGTCAGTGCTGTCATTATCTTTTGGAGTCCCCAAGTCCTTGCAACACCATGATCTTGATCTAAGATCGTGGCTAATCTTACTGTCTTCAGTTGTAGCCTGATTTTGTTATTGCTTTACATCATATTGTACAGCATACATCATATGCTGTACATATGACTCCTGTCTCTTGTTTTACGCTATTCTACTCTTAAAAAGCGAACAAGCTGAAGCTACTTTACAAAGATGGTTTATTGTCAGCACTCCTCTGACCCTATGACCAAAAATATCAGACAAAACTTCTGTTTTAAGCCTAAAGCTGGCATAATTTTGCCAGATTTTAGAGTAGCTGACATCATTCTGTGCTTCCGCTGACCTTTTCCTAGAGGGAATTTGAATATGCTAACTCCAGAAATGGTGTTCTGTTTTTCCAGTACTTGTCATTCTCCTTTTTTGTGTATGCAAGTTATTTTCGAAGCAGAACCAAACCTCAGGATGCCTAAGCTTTAATACTGTCTAAAAGACTGTTTTTCTCTTCTTATGTAATTTATTTTCATTCTTTTTGGGTAAAGATGATTTTTTGGAGAAGAAAAAAAATAAGAAAAAGATAGCCTCATTATTGCTTCAGATTTTCAAGGCTTTCAATGTTTTCCTTTCCCCCCTCTTGCATTTTTAACAAAAGGTAACAAAGACTTGTAAGAGTGAATACTGCCATGGTACTGAAGCGGCAGAAGTTTTTGTATTATAAAATCATTAGTCCAGTTTCAGTGTTTAATGTTGTATAGTCAGAGGATCATGTTAACTTTTTTTTTTAGGGGCTTTTTTTACATGAGAATTTGTATAACAGTCCTTTGTAATGAAAGATGTTCTGCTAATGGAGAAAAATACTATATATACTGCTCCCCTTTGTAAATCTCCTTTTTCTCTGTAGGTTTCAGAAATAACGTATGACAAGGATACTAGCAAAATGCATACATTGTAAACTGCAACCTTAAAGAAGTTAGTTGAATACCAGAAGTAATTTTTTAATGCAGCAGTCCAGAATTCTTTATGAGCTAATTTATCCTTCATTACCTTTACTGCTACAGCTTGTCTGCTTTCCTGCATGAACTGTTTTTCTTTGAACTAATGTGGATTTCTGTGCACTAAATTGAAGTTGTATAGATGCACTAGAAAATCTGTTCTTTCCCTTCTCTTTACTTTTGTGTGTTTTTTTTTTTGTACAAAGCAAGGTATGTGCATGAAGGAGGGTGTGTCTAGGTAAACATATGTGCAGACAAGTTTTCAATCAATATGAGAAGAAGGCTCAGATTCTGAATTACCTTAATTTATCAGTGTTGCTCTATTGCATTTAACTTGCTTATTTGAATGCATAGTGCTCTATAAAGATGCTGTAATTTTAAAATTAAGACCACAATACTGTTTTGCAAGCCACTTCTGAATTTGCAGTGCTGACAATTGCAAACATTCAGTGGAGAAAAATGAAAAATGTTATGTGTACATATATAAAACAGCATGTGTTTCTGATGGTAAAAGACAAACTAAGTTCCAAAGGAACTCATGAAGTCTGTCTGACAGACATGAAACAGTAGATCTTAGCAATTTTAAAATAACCTTAAAATGTTTTCCCAGGGTATAAGAAAGAAGACGGTTAGAAATCTACTGTTTGAAAAACTTATGCTACTAAATAGTTATAATAATTTGTCAGAAAGTGTGAATTTGAGGAAACGTGCAAACCCAAAAACAATATTAGTGAAGAAGTGGTTTAACATCTAAACACTCAGTTATTTGGTTTATAAGTAAGTTTTGTAATCATAAGCCACTTATATTCCCAGGACCTTACTTCTACCAGGCAGAATAACGTCAAGAAGCAGCTTTAATGCAGCACATTTGATGGTGCAGTCTTATGTGAACTTGATCTAAAAGTCTGAAGTGGCATTTTTTTGTCTGAAGGGACAATTGAAACAGTGTAGTTGTTCATGGGAGAAAATTTAAGCTGAGACAGCTACCCTGTCACAGAATCACAGAATCACACTGAATCACAGAATGTTAGGAGTTGGAAGGGACCTTGAAGGCCACAGCAGGATTCCCTAGACCAGGTCACACAGAAGCACATCCAGATGGGTTTTGAATACCTCCATAGAAGGAGACTCCACAACCTCTCTGGACAGTCTCTGCCAGTGCTCTGTCACCCTCACTGCAAAAAAATTTCTACGTGCATTCACATGGAACCTCCTATGCTTCAGCCACACTCCTCTGCTCCAACACCCTGTTAGCAGTGGTCAGATCCTGTGTTCTGAACTGTTGCAGCACAGTGTTAGCTTAGATAAAATGAGTGCCTGTGGATCAGACTATGGGGTAATGCATAATGTTCAATACATGCCATATCTATATCTATCTATATCTATATCATCTATATCTATATCTATATCTATATCTATTTCTATATCTATCTATATCTATATCTATCTGTATCTATATCTATATCTATCTATATATATCTCTTCCTGCACTCCTGCTTTCTTTATGATTCTCACTCTCTGGTACTGGCCTGCATTGGGTTAAGCACGTATGGATAGGGTCTTAAACAAAAAAACCCAAGTGTTTGTTTTCATTTTAATAGGGGCATTAATGTTTGCTCAACATCAAAAATGTATTAGTTATCCATTGACCTATTGATTAATGGGATATGTCTGATTTTGAATGTTGAAACATGATGCTGCCACATTGATTTAAAGAATTGCAAAACAAAGGTCAGAAAAGGATATGATTGCAGTACTATAAATGGAGTAATTCCTCAGGATTTAACTGTGTATGTTCTAGGGGAAGAAAATTGATTTGATAAGTGGAAACTAATCAACAGACATTCAATTTAACTGGTGTGCTTTTTCTAGAAACAGTGTCTGTAGCTGTCTTTGTGTTGAGAGAGAATTGTTGGACCAATACACATTTTACTGGACAGGCTGACTTATTACAAGTTTACACTGGGGATTAACTATGATTGTCGTTCTCAAACTGAGATTCATTCTGTTTAGCTGAGTTGCTTTAGGATATGTGTGGATTTGAGGAAGACTGAAACTGCATTTCTCTACCAGAAAGTAATTATGTAGGTTACATTGAAAGAAGTCTGTTGTGAGAATATTTTTTGTTCTGTCAGCCTAAATAAGTACAAATTTAACTGTAGAATTAATCTACAATTTTCAAGGTTTCTCTGGAGCCTCATTCTGGACTATTGAACATGTTCATATGGAACCTGCTCAACATAGCTGAGTAGAAATCTCACTTCATTTCAACTATCCATTACGTCAAATTGACCAAGCTTTGTTTACAGACTAGCACAACATTTATTTAGCTGGTTGTAATTAAGCTTATAGGAAGCAATTAATTACCATTAAGCTATCAGACAAAGTGGACTGTAAAAATGGAACTTTAATAAAATGACTCAATAGGTTTTAAGTACTACTTAGTCTTGTCTGCAGAAGTAGGAAGGGTGTATCAGTGAGAAGCAAGCTCCAGTGAAGAATGGTGTTACTGCTCACTTTGAGGACAAAATTGTATCTATATTTTTATCCCTCTCTTATGTCTTTGATGTGAAAGACATGCAATATAAAGTCAAGCTATTTATTATTCTGATTTGTTGTGCTGTCTTTACTGTAATCAAAGATCTGTCTTTACCAATCATCCTTAATGTGTGGTTGTTGAATAACATAAAGTAGTGTTTCACCTCTTAAAACTCTGTAGTCTTTGCGTTGAGATCTGTTATGCTAAATAGCAGTTTTTGTTCATTGTTTACTTCCTCTAGAAGACATTTTCTTAAACACAATGCAGACACTCTGGCAAGCATTTATAGCATGCTACATAATCACAGAATCACAGAATATTAGGAGTTGGAAGGGACCTCAAAAGATCATCCAGTCCAACGACCCTGCCACAGCAGGATTCCCTAGACCAGGTCACACAGAAGCACATCCAGATGGATCTTGAACATCTCCATAGAAGGAGACTCCACAACCTCTCTGGGCAGTCTAAGTAACCCTGCAGAATTTTTGTACAAAAAAAAGTGGGTGGAAACGGCCTTGAGCAGATATGCTACTCTGACACTTACTTGCTCCACAAACTATGCTGCATTCAATTGGAGTATCTTTAAACTAGTAGTGAGAAAAGATAATTCAGCAGTGGAAGACTAATTCTGCTCAATGTCAGACAGTTTGCAGAATCTTTAGATGCGGTGTTGTTGATCTCTCTGGGGATCTGTTCTCCTTGTAAGAAATATACATCCATCTGCTGGGGTGATAGCATCAAGTAAGGAGAAGAAGAAGAGGGCAGAGGTAACTAGTTCTACATTTTACAACAAAAAATCATTGTTACATCATTTACACAATTTGTAATAATCTCAACAACTATTAAGAATCCCCACTGCAAAGTTTCTCTTCTGTTAGAGTTGTAGAGGTGAGTGTATGTGGGTTGACTCCTGGGATAAGGGGTGTGTCCTACCTTTGGAAAAAGGAAATTGAAAAAAATGAAATTGTCTTTCATTTTACTAGTTAGTTGAAAGGGAGCGTTGGTTTTCTTTTCAGAAGACTAAAGAAAAATATTCTGCTTTGGAGAGATGCTTGAAGGTCAACTGGAATATCTTCTGTTTGGCAGATTAGGTTTTCTGAAGAGAGACTGTCCACTTAACTATGGAATTGTTACTTAATTGTAATTGGCTTTTAAAAAATTTGTTTAACTATTAAACAAGTAAAATCCTTAATCATAGATGTTGTTAAAGCAGCTGTTACATAGAAGGTAAGTAACCAAACAAAATACACATTTCTGATTTCTAAGCAAGTCTCTATGCTTATTGATTATACAGGTGTTCTACTGGAGGACTGATAACTGCCTCGGTTCATTGGCACTTACCCTTTTTTTCTGGCTTAGGCAATTTAATGTAATTAATTGTAATAACTGTATGGATGCTGGTGGTTCAGTGGTAGAATTATTGCCTCCATGTGGGAGGCTTGGGTTCAATTCCGGGCCAATGCAACAGCTGCAGCTTTTGCACTCCTGATGTCCTGGAGAGGGACTTCGGGGGCTGCTGGGGGAGTATCTTGTGTGTGTGTGTGTGTGTGTGTGTGTGTGACCTCTGCCCTGGTCTCCCTTCGTCACCACTGTCCTCTTTGTAGCAGTTACAGAGACATGATGGGACAGCTCTCATGACTGGAATGTGGTCATGGATGGCTAAGTCCTTTTTAAGAAAGACAGGACTACAAGGTGTGGTGGGGGAGCTGCTTTTTACGTGAGAGAGCAACTAGAATGTGTTGAACTCTTTCCAGGGGTGGATGAGTGCTGACTCGGAAGTCCTGGACTCTGCACATGATTCAATATGAATTCGGCAAGAAGTCGATTTGTTAAACACACACTCTACTTAAATACATTTTCTACATATGTGCCACGTGATAGTTCAAACTACAATTGGTTGCATGCATTGTCTACGCGCCTAAACATTACATATGATTTGCTAAGACCTACTGTCCACAAGGCATCAATCTCCACCTCTGACTCCTTCTGTCAGGTTCTTGTTGTTGCAGATGGCAAGGCCGTTAATCTCCTTGTTTTGCTACTGCACAAACACACTGTCCTTGAGTATGCTCTCCCAGCATACCTTCACACGGTAAAGAGTCCAAGGTTGCATGCTTTCTTATAATAAGTGTCCCAAACAGCATGCTTTCACATGGGAACAGAATCCTGTCAGACAATGTCCAGGATTGCTCACAGTATGTCCACTATATGTCCATTTTCCTCCAGAAATCCTACAGATGAGGGGCAAGTTGAGAGTTTGTGGGTGTGAATTAAGGGGCAGGCTAGCATGAGTGATACTGTTGTGGGTGTTTATTACAGGCCACCTGATCAGGATGAGGAAGCTGATGAGGCTTTCTCCAGGCAGCTGACAGTGGCCTCAGAATCACGGGCCCTGGTTCTTATGGGGGATTTTAACTATGTAGATATTTGCTGGAAAGCCTACTCATTCACAGTCCAGGAGGTTCCTCCAACGCATTGAGGATAACTTCTTGATGCAAATGGTGGATGAGCCCACTAGGAGAGGAGTGTTGCTGGACTAATAAGGAAGGTCTGGTTAGAGAGGTGGAGGTTGAGGGCAACCTTGGCTTCAGTGACCATGAGATGGTAGGATTCAGGATCTTGTGTGGTAGGAACAGAATAGCTAGTTGGATCACAACCTTTGACTTCAGTAGGACCAACTTTGGTCTTTTCATGAAATTGCTAGGGGAAATCTCATGGGACAGGGTTCTAGAAGATAAAGGAACCCAAGAGAGTTGCTTAACATTCAAGGACCACTTCTTCCAAGCCCAAGACCCTAGCAACCCAACATGTAGAAAATCGAGCAGGGGAGCCAGGAGACCTGCTTGGTTAAGTAAGGAACTGCTGGGCAAACTGAAGAGGAAGAAGAGAGTCTACAGATCATGGAAAGAGGGGCTGGTCACATGGGAAGAGTACAAGACTGTTGTCAGAGGTTGTAGGGAAGCAACTAGGAAAGCTAAGGCCTCTCTGGAATTAAACCTTGCAAGGGAGGTCAAGGACAATAGGAAGGGCTTCTTCAAATACATTGCCCAAAAAACGAATACTAGAGGCAATGTAGGCCCCCTGCTGAATGAGGTGGGTGGCTTGGTGACAGAAGATACAAAGAAGGTGGAGTTACTAAATGCCTTCTTTGTCTCTGTCTATACTCTTAGAGACTGTGCTCAGGAGCCTCAGACCACTGAGCCCCCACATGATGTTAGGATAAAGGAGGAGTTTTCCTTAGTTGAGGAGGACTGGGCTAGAGAAAAGCTAAGCCATCTGGACATCAATAAATCCATGGGACCTGATAGGATGCACCTGCCAGGTGTTGATGGAGCTTGCAGAAGTCATTGCCAGGTCACACTCCATCATCTTCGGTAAGCCCTGGGGGACAGGAGAGGTGCCCGGGGATTGGAGGAAGGCAAACGTCTCTCCAGTCTTCATAAAGGGCAAGAAGGAGGAGCCAGGTAACTCTAGACTGGTCAGCCTCACCTCCATCCCTGGAAAGGTGATGGACCACTTTATCCTTGACTCTGTCTCTAGGCATATAAAGAATAAGGGGGTCATTGGGAGCAGACAGCATGTGTTTACAAAGGGGAGGTCATGTTTGACCAACCTGATGGCCTTTTATGAGGACATAACCAGGTGGATAGATGAGGGTAGAGCAGTGGATGTGGTTTATCTTGATTTCAGTCAAGCATTTGACACTGTCTCCCACAGCATCCTTGTGACTAAACTGAGGAAGCGTGGTCTGGCTGATTGGGAAGTGAGGTGGATTGTGAAGTGGTTGAAGGACAGAAGTCAGAGAGTTGCGGTCATTGGGATGGAGTCTAGTTGGAGGCCTGTGTCTAGTGGAGTCCCTCAGGGGTCAGTACTAGGACCAGTACTTTTCGATCTATTCATTAACGTCCTGGCTGAGGGAACAGAGTGTGGTGTCAGCAAGTTTGCTGTTGAACACTAAACTGGGTGGAGTGGCTGATATACCGGAGGGTTGTGCTGCCATTCAGCGTGACTTAGAGAGGCTGGAGTGTTGGACAGGGAGAAAATGAATGAAATTTAACAAGACCAAGTGTCGAGTTTTGCACCTGGGAAAGACCAACCGCATGTATGAGTATAGGTTGGGGACTGAGCTGTTGGAGAGCAGGGAAGGGGAAAGGTGCGTGGGGGTCCTGGTAGATGGAAGGATGAGGAAGGGCCAGCAGTGTGCCCTTGTGTCCAGGAGCGCCAATGGGATTCCGGGGTGTATTAGAAGGTGTGTGGTCAGTAGGTCAAGAGATGACTGCCTTGGTTCTTTGGCACTTACCCTTTTTTTCTGGCTTAGGCAATTTAGTGTAACTAATTGTAATAGTTGTATTTATCTTATAAGGTTTAGCGTTTACTCTCTGTTATCATGATGTCCTCAATGCAGATACTTCAGGATTGTTTCCGTTTAGATCAACTGGATGTAATTGTTTAAACACCTTTAAGCCGACTTAAGCTGAAAAATTAATATTCAAACTGCAAATTCAAACTGCATCTTTGGCAAAAAAAATGATTCAGAGTAATGACTTTGTAATCGATCTACAGCTATTGTGTAAGAGCTGACTCATTTGCTCCCATGAACAATAAAATTGTAAAAGAAGAACAAGTGCAGAGGTGGAGGCCTGTGCAGCTCCCTCAAGGAAACATCTCCATCTCTAGATATTTGGTAGCAGGGACTTGTGAAGAAGTAATTTTTTATCATGGTGACTATGTGTTATCCAGTAAGCAGTAACTGCAGTAGTTAGATGACATGATAATATGTCAGAAATTTGCTTTTTTTGCTCTAGCGAGGCTTGTTCCTTCTAGGACAGAATTGATTTTACACTGGTAAAGTGAAGGAGGGAGTTCGGTTCATACTCTCCCTTAGATGTGGAATATGGCCCTCTATACTAAGCTAGCCCTTCTTGTAAGGTTCAAAATTGTGTACTACAATGGGTGTGGCTAGTAGGTCAAGAGAGGTTCTTCTGCCCCTTTACTCTACCCTGGTGAGGCCACATCTGGAATATTGTGTCCAGTTCTGGGCCCCTCAGTTGAAGAAGGAGAGGGATCTGCTTGAAAGAGTCCAGCACAGAGCCACCAAGGCGATGAAGGGGCTGGAACATCTTCCTTATTGAGGAAAGGCTGAGGGAGCTGGGTCTCTTTAGCTTGGAGGAGACTAAGGGGTGACCTTATCTATTTTTTTTAAATATGTGAATGGTGAGTGTCAGGAGGATGAGGCCAGGATTTTCTCAGTGAAGCCCAGTGGCAAGACAAGGGGCAATGGCTGTAAGTTGAAGCATATGAGGTTCTGTGTGAATACACGTAGAAATGTTTTCCCAGTTGAGGTGGCAGAGCACTGGCACAGGGTGCCCAGAGGGGTTGTGGAGTCTCCTTCTCTGGGGATATTGAAATGCCGTCTGGATGCACTTCTGTGTGACCTGGTCTAGGGAATCCTGCTGTGGCAGGGTCGTTGGGCTGGATGATCTTTCGAGGTTCCTTCCAACCCCTAACATTCTGTGATGTGATTGTGTGCAACTGTTATTAGGAATACTAATGTTAGTAGTCAATGAAACATGAAGACAAGAATTGGAATTACTTGGCTTAAGAAAATTTTCTTCCTTTTCAGCAGGAGATAAAATCAAGAGAAACAATGATTTCTATTGATAAAATTTCAATTTTTAAGTAACTGAGTGTGTAACCATACTCCTGAGTCTCTGGATTTTTTTTATGTGCATTTCTTGGTCTCCATCCCACCATGTACTTCAGCTTTATTCCATTTTTGGAAACTAGATCCGATAAAACTTTGTGCTTTATTTCCAGAATAGGAGAAAAGGGAGCAAAGAGAAACCTAAGGGGCAACGTAGCACACAGAAAACTGTGGACTTAAGTCAAATGACTATGGTTTCAGTCTTCACTATCCTGCTGCAGAAGGACCTCATCAAGCCTCTTTAATGACCTTGAGATTTTAATTCCTTTCCAGCTCACAGAATCACAAAATGGTTGAGATTGGAATGGGAGTTATCTTGTTGACTGGAGATCATTTTGTCCACATCCTCTGCTCAAATAGCACTGGGTTGCCCACAGCTATGTCTTAAGCTGAGTAACTGTCATTTTGTGCTTTCCTTTAGGATTTATGCATTTTGAAAACATTTTTTGGCTGCCTAAGAGGACTGCCTTTGTACTAAGTGACTTATGTCAATGAAGAAATTGGTACAGAAGTTCTTTAGCTCTAAGAGTATTTCTTAAATGTTTACAAGGAAGCTGGACCTGATGAGATTAATTTTAGGACTTTTAAAGTATTAGCTGTATAGAGAAGGAAGTGGTGTCTGGGGAAAAGCTTCAGGAGGGGCTAGGGAAAGGATGAGCTGGGTAATTAAAGACCAGTCTGTTTGGCTTAAATATAGCAAGGAATAATTAGATAGACATCTCATAAGACCCTGCCAGTTAGCAAGATTGGTTAGTGAATAAACAGATTTCTCAAGGGCATATCATGACAAACCCATTTAATTTCCTTGTAAGGCAGTGTTAGAGGTCAAATAGTTAGGAGAGAAGTAGCAGATATTATATATCTTGACTTGACTAAAGTTTCTTGCACTGTACTCATGTAACATTCTCTTAAGTCAAATGAGAAAAAGTGGTCTACAGGAGTCTACTGCCCGGTGAATGTAGAATTAGTCGGAAACTTTTCAAAGAATATGTATAATTGGGCAAATGTCAGAACACAGTAACACATTGAGGGCTTCTCAATATCCTACATCTTATATTGATCAGTATTTTTATTAATGACTTGGACATAGTTTTAGCAGTACCCAAAGCTTGCAGAATTAATAATTTTTTTTAGCATCTGCTTATAAGTTAACTGAAGAACTAAGATGTTAAGAGAAATTTAGCAAGTATATCCTCATGCTTGTGATGTTGTATATTGGAAGCCAATTCCACTGTGCATACTTGTATTGACCAGCACACACAAAAGGTAGCTCCTTTGATGTTGGTGGGCTTCTCACATATAGTGTTCTTTGGTGCAAGGACTGGAGGAACTGTCCCTAGGATATGGCTGGAAGCCTAAGTCAACAAAAAGGTTGCCTCTGAATTGACATTACAACAGTCATGCTCTCATTATGCATCATGATTACAACTTTTTGTACACTTCTTGTAAAAAACTACTTTTGAAGATTTAGCTTGGAACATAGACTTGGGATTCTAAGCTTATATTGATACATATAGTAGCATAGGAATTAAGTATGGGATTAAAGGTGTTTGTTTTTTAGACATTGTGGAGTGTCATATACATGTTACATAGGTAAGCAGTAGTTCAACTGCTAGACTACCCTAATATTAGAGCATTTAGTTGTAAGTTTCTTTTGGAGTATGGAGTATTAGTGTTGCTTTTTATCTCTTAGAGATGCTTAACTAGAGAACTGTAGATGTTGCATAGTAACTTAAAAAGCTCAGTGTTCATCTCAAGAGCAGTACTAGCCTCTCTAAAATGGTATGAAGTTTCCAGGCTGTAAAGATATGATGAAAAGAGTTCACCTAAACATGCACTGTATTTAGTAAATATATCTGCCAAGAAGGGTATTTTATGCAGATTTAGTCAGTCTCTTGGTGGAATTTGTCTCTTAAGCAGACCAGGGAGAAACAAAGATGATGGAACATGAAGAGAGAGAACTCCATAGTGATCTGGGCACAGCAGTCAGTAGGTAAAATTAAACACAGGGAAACATGTTGAGTGGACTGTCACACATTCTGTACTTTATATTCTATTTCCAGTCAGCACCTCTTCTATTCCAGCAGCAGCTATCTGTTTCAGATACTTTTTTGTTTACTAGACCTATCTTACATATGCTTAAAGAAAATAATTTTGTCTCCTAGAATAAGTCTTCCTTTGGTTTATTTTTTTAAAGAATATTATAATACATTTCTCTGTTCTTAGTATTTTTATAGGCTATATTGAAGATACAAAGGTAGATTTTCAGTAATTGTATAGATATGAACAACCTCAGAGAAATAAGGGGGGAGGAGGATCAAATGACTAAACGTTAACTTTTCCTTTTTACCATAAACAGATTGGGCTGCTGGGGAGATTGATGTCAGAATGATACACTATGATTTGAGTGAAGTGCATGTTTCAGCGTTTCATGAAACAGTGGCCTTTTCAGCCTTGTATTGCCTATATAACAGCTCTTACCACTCAGAGATTAGTCCAAAAAAATTCTAGCTCTTTTCCTCTGTCCCCCAAAGTTTAGGTCAAACTAATTAGGATAAAATGATAATTTCTTGTTATTTAAATTCTCAGTTTAACTATCTCATCTTTTGACAAATAGGTATAATTAGTTCTCTTGTATAATGTATTAACATCCATACTAAGTTGTATAGAGATCAGTGAAGCATTAGGCATGCTGGCAGAAAAGGCTTCCAATTAGGAGATAGATGGGTTTGTTGTATTTGATAAACAGGCTTTGTAATATTTTCAAATGAAACTGTGAAAGGAGCTGTTTTTATTTAAAACCTGTCATATCAAGAGTTTGATCAAGACTGAACTAGATTCTATCTTGTGCTTTGCAATCTTTGCGAAAAGAGGAGGAGATTAAAAGATATTAATTACATATAAAAAGAAAGTTTTGAGACTTCTTAAGAAGGGCATAAAAAAGAGTTAGAACATAAGTGAAAAAGTGAAATTTTCATCCTTGTCATGCACAGCTTCCTGACAGAAGAACTGATATCTCATTCATCATGGCTAGGTTTCACGAATGAAGATTTGGGAAGGGCTCTACTCACGTTTGTTGCAAGTGTGTTGGTGGCTAAAAAGGCCAATATGAGATAAGCATGTGCGGTAGCAAAAGGTACAGCAGAAAGACTCCTTAGGTGGTGTGTTCTGCAAGGCACGATTCTTTCTGTGTTGTCTTTTCTCCTCAAGGGTGATCCTGCGTGCTTTCTCAAAAGCATCTGCAGCTTTATAGATGGTGTGTCTCCAGGCCTTCCGCTTGGAGGCCAGAGTAGACCAGTTATGATGATCAATAAGGCCAGTCTGAGATGTTGTTTCAGGGAGTCCTTGTATCTTCTCTTTGTGGGGCTCCTCTCTTGCGGCAGCCGGTGGCAAGTTCACCATAAAGCAAGATCTTAGAGAGGTGGTGGTCTTTCATCCTTGAGACATGGCCTGCCCATAGCAACTGTGTTCTCAGTAACATGGCCTCAGTACTTGGGACTGCTGCTTGTTCTAGAACAGATGTATT
>VWZX01000533.1:4299-45703 GCA_013399015.1 Galbula dea
GGAAGGAGGGGAAAGGAAAGGTTTGGGGGCAGGAGAGCTGGGGCCGGGAAGGGTTTGGGGGCAGGAGAGCTGGGGCCGGGAAGGGTTCGGGGGCAGGAGAGCTGGGGATGGGAAGGGTTCGGGGGCAGAAGGGCTCGGGGGCAGGAGAGCTGGGGCCAGAGGAAGGGTTCGGGGGCAGGAGAACTGGGGCCGGGAAGGGTTCGGGGGCAGGAGAACTGGGGCCAGAGGTAGGGTTTGGGGGCAGGAGAGCTGAGGATGGGAAGCGTTCGGGGGCAGGAGAGCTGTGGGCAGAGAGGAAGGGTTCAGGTGCAGGAGAGCTGGGGCCAGGACTCTTGGGACAGAAGGGCCGTGTCCGGCCGCGTCCCCTCACCGTGGCCTCGCCGCCTGGTGCTGCTCCTCGGGCCCGGTCCCACCGGGACAGGCTGCAGCCGCTGCAGCCGCCGCCGCCGCCATGGGCCCGCGCGGGAGGCGGGAACGGCCTCACCCGGAAGAGGAAGCGGCCGAAAGCTGCCGGCCCCGGGAGCGGCTCCGGGACACAGGGGAACGGGTTCCGGTCTCAGCCCCTTCAGACGTTACCCTGACACCGCTAGGGCACCGCTAACCTATGGCCCTCAGCACCACAGCTCCAGGGCTTTTCAATCCCTCCAGGGATGGTGACGCCACCACTGCCCTGAGCAGCCTGGGCCAGTGCCCGAAAACCCTTTTGGGGAAGGAATTGCCAGTCTAAACTCTTAACATCCAACCTCATCCACATCCCAAGCTCCTGTCCTGTCCACATCGCTGGCCTCATCCACATTCCCAGCCCTGCCCTTATTCCCATCCCCACCTACATGCCCATCCCTGTTCCCATCTGCATTCCCACCCTCACCCCATCCCCATCTCCATCCCTATCTGTATTCCCACCTCCATCCCCATCTGCATTCCCATCCCTATCCCTATCTGCATTCCCACCCCTAGCCCCATCTCCGTCCCCATCTGTATTCCAACCTCTATCCCTATCTGCATTCCCATCCCTAGCCCCATTTCCATCCCCATCTGCATGTCCATCCATATCCCTATATGCATTCCCATCCTCATCTCCATCCCTGTCTGCATTCCCATCCCTAGCCCCATCCCCATTTCCATCCCCATCTGTATTCCCACCTCTCTCCCCATCTGCATTCCCATCCCTATCCCTATATGCATTCCCATCCCATCCTCACCTCCATCCCCATCTGCATTCCCCCCTCTATCCCCAACCCCATCTGCATTCCCAGCCCCAGTCCCCTCCCCAGCTCCATCTGTATTCCCAGCCCCATCTGCTTTCCTATCCCTGTCTCCAGCCCCATCTCCAGCTCCATCCCCATTCCCAGCCCCAGCTCCATCTCCATGCCCATCCCAACCCCTCTGCCAGGTGGTGAACATCAAGGTGTACTTCTGCTCTTGGTTACCTTATTCCCTCTATTCTCTTCCCTTCTCCTGTCTCTTTATCCCTCTGCTCCTTGTCTTCTTGTGGTTTTCCCCTTTATCCATATCATTTCCCAGCTTCCTTCTCCCTCTCTCCATGCTTTACTCCTGCTTGTTGCTTTATTTTCTCACTTGCTGCTCAGCTGCACTCCTGCCCTTGACCTTCCTATCCACTGGTGTGGAGAGATCCACTGGATCACCCCAGATCAAGTGCTGCTGGTGGCCACTAAATTCACCTTACCCAGAAGCACATCATGGGGGCAATCCTGGAGGGGTTTGTTCCCAGCTCTTTGGTGTTGAGACCTTGGCTTTGAAGAGCCAGGGCCACCAGGCAGTGGGAACTGGTCAGGCACATGCTGAAGGGACAGAGGAGACATCCTCTGGTGCAGGACAAAGCTGACATCAGGCCATGGAGGTCATGGCTTGCTCCAGTTGGTGCTTCTCATCCCCAGGCTGAGGCTGTGGCTTCACCAGTGGGTTTGGGTCAGATGGTGAAATGCCACAGGGAGATGGAGCAGGGCTGTAAGCCCCAGGGCTTCTGAAAGCTAATTTCTTGGGATCATCAGGCATCACACACATGGAGGAGCCAATCTCTGGAACAGGATGGCTGCATCCTGACCACCTGCAAAGGTCCAGCACCTCCACCAGCAGCAGGTGAGACTCCTCAAGCTTATACCACCTAGTCCTGCATCAACACTTGCCCAATCTGTTGTCACTCATCTTGAACTTCCCACAAGGCATCTCCTAACTCTCTTAGCTGTGTCTTCTGCTCTTACAGACTCTCTCTGCACAGTTTGGCCAATGCTACAGCAGGAGCCAGCTGAGGAGGCCATGGGATGCCCAGATCCTCCCCACAGGGTGTCCACCAGTCCCTGGAGACATACAGGTGGTGCTTCTCCATTGACTTGAGGCACAGCAGGAGCTCTCTGGAGGATCTTCATTCCTGTCCAGAGGCTTCTATATCTCCCAGTCAGATGTTTTCCTTGGAAGGCAGCTGGGAATTCAGTCCTTCACCACTGAAGGAATGAGCTGAGGAGCATCTGGACCACACTGGGGCTGGAAGTCCCTCATGTGCTGGGTGTGTGCCCAGGCACAGCCCCAATTCCCAGGCACACCTTAGTTAGATCCCAGGGGCATTTTATCCTTCTGTCAAGCTTACAACTTCAACACCAAGCTATTACTAGAGCAGACCATGAGGAAAGGGTTGCTCTGGGCAGCTCTGGAGGGTTTCCAGGTGACCCTAGAGGGTTTCCTGATGACCCTGAAGGGCTTCCAGGTTTTTCAGCCTGCTGTGGCAGTCAAGGGACACTTGCCTGTCCCAGCTGCTCCATCCCTAACCCTGGCTTTGGTATTGGACAAATGAAGACCAACAAACTGCACTCAGTGAGTCAACTCTCACCTTGGGCAAGAGGAGGAACAGAGCCTGTGTCCCAACAGGAAGGGTGGCTATGGGAGGGAACATCTCACTGCAGGAACAGGGGGAGTAGTGGCCCCAAAAGCCAAGTGGCTTTGGTTTTGGTGTAGCAGGGAGGTACAAAGAGCAACCCTCCAGCCAGCCAGCCCAGGGCATTCCCTGTCTGGACAGGACACTCAGCTCCCTTTGCATCATTCCTTGACTTGCAGGAAAGGTGGATCATGGGTGTGGACCACAGCCAAGAGATTGGGCCATGAGCAGAGGATTTCCTAGAGGCACAGCCTGATGCAAGCCCTCGTGGGAAGAAGATGCAAGATAACCAAGGAGCCAAAGGCACCTACAGAGCCAGGGCAGCAGCAGTGAGAGCAGCATGGCAGGGCTGGGGCTCTGCTCCCTTCTGGTGACTGGTGCCAACCGAGGGATTGGCCTGGGGCTTGTCCAGCAGTTCCTGGGGATGCCCAAGCCACCCAAGTGGATCTTTGCTGCCTGTCGGGACCCCAAGGGGCAGCGAGCACAGGTGAGGCTGTGCTGGGCTGCAGGGAGGAGCAGTGGGGGCCAGAGAGCCAGGGCAGCAGGTTGGAGCAGGGAGGGAGTTAGAAAAGGGCTGGAGCAGCCCAGTTGCTGCAGGAGGTGGCAGGGAGGTAGGGATGGTTGTAGGAGCAGCTGGGCATGGGATGGGTGGAGGGGACAGGGGCAGAGGCGTAGGTGGGAGGCAGGGAACCTATCCCATGGCAGCAGGGCAGTTGGAGAAGGCTGCTGGGCATGAGGCAGTGCAGGGAAGGAGCTGGAGAGGCATGAGCTTTGCCTGGGAAAGGCTGAGCTTCTGCAGAGCTGCTGCTGCTTCTTTGTGCCCACACAGGCCCTCTCTTGCAGGAGTTACAGAGCTTGGCCTCCAAGCACCCCAACCTGCTCATCGTCCCTCTTGGTAGGTGCCCCGGGCTGGGGTCCCTCCCTGAAGCTCCTCTGGCCAGTGCCTGGTGATGCACAGAGTCTGGGAGGAGGCTCAGTGCCAGGAGGGAGCTGTGCCAATGCGTTGGTGCCTGTGGGGATAGCAGGCACTGCCACCTCTCCTGCCCATGGCCAGCCCTGAGGGCACACAGGGGCCCCAACCCACACCGGGGACATGGGCACTGACCTGCTCTGTGTTGGCTCTGCAGATGTCACTGACCCTGCCAGCATCAAAGCAGCTGCAGCCAGAGTTGGGGAGCATCTGGGGGGCTCAGGGCTGAATCTTCTCATCAACAATGCTGGAATTGTAAAGGTGAACTTACTTGACAATGAGACACTGGAGGACATGACCCAGGTTTACACCACCAACACAGTTGGGCCATTGCTGCTGGGCCAGGTAGGACCCTCACCCAAGCTGGGCTGTCCTGGGGGGCATAAAGGGCTGGTGGGAGAAGGTCCTGCCTCTGCTCTGCTGCCTTATGGGGGTCTCACTCAGTGAGAAGTTCCTGGAGCCATGGGCTGGAACACAGGAGCCGATCGTCCACCCTGTGCCACCTCCATGTGTTCCCCTGACTCCTCTTTGTCCTCACAGGCATTCCTGCCCTTGCTGAAGAAGGCTGCCCAGGGGAGCCCAGGCTCAGTGCTGAGCTGCAGCAAGGCAGCCATCATCAACATGTCCAGCTATGGGGGCTCCATCTCTTCTCTTGGTAATTGGGAGCTGCTACAGATTGTCAGTTACCGCTGCAGCAAGGTACCTGCACTCCATGATGGGGACACATTTGCTTCCCCTGCCCTGTCCCTGCTGTACCCTGCCCCTGCACATGTCCCCTTGCGGGCATCCTTCCCCTCTCACCACCACCCTTGCCCTGTCTCCCCTCAGGCTGCTCTGAACATGTTGACCAAGTGCCAGTCCCTGGGCTACCGGGAGCATGGCATCCTCTGCGTTGCTCTCCACCCTGGCTGGGTGCAAACTGACATGGGGAACTGTGTTGGACAGAAGGTAAGAGTTTCACCACGGTGAGGAGTCCCCAACCATGACCTCCCTGCCTGCCTCATCCCTGCAGAGCAGCTCTCTCTTGCCCTGGCTTCTGCTGCCCCCATCCCCTCAGCTGCTGCTCAGCCTCCCTGTCCAGGGCTGGTGGCTTTCTCCTTGCCCTCGAGCAGCTCCTTCCCTTGGCCCTGGCTCCAGGGCAGTCCTTAGCCTGGCCTCGGGCACAAACTGCCTGTTCCCCTCTGCCCTGCAGCCCCCCCTGACCGTGGAGGCCAGCGCCCGAGGGATGCTGAAGGTGCTCTCCTCCCTCTCCGAGAAGGACACCGGCGCCTTCCTGGACTGGGAAGGCAATGTCGTGCCCTGGTGAGATGCCAGCCTGGGCTGCTGGCAGGGGCACCCTGTGCTGCTGCTCCACCTGCCCCAGGTCCTCAATAAACCTCTGTCAATGAGTGCCTGGCTCAGCTGTGATTCCAGCTCACCCCTTTCTGGGTGCCCAGCTCCTCATCCCGGGCTGTGGCAGTGCCCACAGCCACCCCCAGACCTATGGCTGTCCCTGGGGTCCCCACGGGTGACAGCCTGCAGGTCCTGTGGCACCTTGACCACCCTCTGGTGATGTCCTCTTCAGGAGGTACTGGAGACAGGGCAGAGCCCATCTCTCAGGAGACCTTCAAAACATCCATGGGGCTAGTGACCACCCCAGCCATCCCAGGACTGGCTTTGGCCCTACCCTGCTGCAGGGCACTCCTAGGGCTGTGCTCACCCTGGGGTACCCGAGGGACTGAGGGTCCCAGGGACCAGCTGCCCTCTCCCTTCAGCTGGCTGACACTTGGTCACAGGCAGGACAGACAGACAGACAGACACAGGAGCTCAGCTGGGGAGGTTGAGGCTGGGGGTGTGGAGGTGGGAGCAGAGAGGCTCCTGGTGTTTACAGAGGAGTGGGGGGGTACAGGGAGACTACATGGGGTGAGAAAGGGAACAGAAGCTGCTTCCTCATGCCCTTCCCCTCTCCCTGGCAAGCCAGGGAGGGCTGAGGGTGAGTGAGGTCACCATGCAGAAGGATGATCTGGTGAGTAGGAGGCTGTGGTGTGGGAAAGAGGCACCATCCATCTGTCTGTCTGTCACCAGGGCAAGCTGTTCCCTTCCCAGTCAAGGAAAGCTCCAGAGGTGTCCTGGGAGAGGCTGGCCAGCACAGTCAGGATGCCCTGCACGCTCTGCTCTACCCTCAGAGGTGCCTGCAGAAGAGGACAAGGCAGAGTGGCAGTGTGACTGCAGAAAGCAGCTGGGCTTGGGGCAGACTAGAAGGTCTAGGAGCTGGGGAATAGCACCCATGGTTGGAGCTTGCTGCCTGCTCCCTGCCTGCTCTGCCCCAGGAGAAGGTCCTGTCAGCCCAACAGCATCACCCAACATCCCTTGGCCTGAGCATCCCTGCCCTCCCCCAGGAGTTGGGGGGTACAGGAAGGGGTCCTGCTGACCCTCCCCTGCACAGCTCACTACCTTCTCTGTCCCCATGTCAGTCTTCACCCAGCCAGGGTGGATGGCAGTGCACAAGATCCCCTTGTCCTGGAGCTCAGCAGCCATGCACCTGGTCACCATGTTTTGGGCAGCCTGGAAGAGGCATCCTTGTGTCACCAGACACCCAGGCCATGGGTGGGAAGGAGAGGGAACATTTCCCAGCCAGGAAATGACTGTGGAGGTGGGAAATGGGACTTGGCCCTGGGGGAAAACACCAGCACAAGCTCAGCCCCAGCTCTCCATTTTTTCCCCCTTGGGAAGAAGCAGGGAAGGGGCAGGTGGGTGCCTCCATGGAGTCCCCCTCCACGGGCAGGGTGCAGAGTAGAGCTTCCCCAGCCCCTCCCCTGGCTCCTCACCTTGCTGGCACGGTATGGGTACATGGGGGCCTCCAGCACCCCGAGGCACAGCCCGATGGAGCCCAGCTTGGTTGAGATGTTGATGACAGCAGCCCTGCTGCAGCTCAGCTCCTGCTGCCCTCTGCCCTTCGCTGCCTGCTCCAGCAGTGGCAGAAATCCCTGGGGCACAGACACCAAGGCTCTTGAGATGTCACAAGCCCTAAATTTGGGGAGACCTCCCTCTAGGTCTCTGTCCCAGATCATGACCAAGCAGCTGGGCAGACACCCCTGGCAGAAGGGCAGGGGATGGATGCCCCAAGGGAGGCCAGGCTCCAGCTTGTCTCTAGCCAGGGCAGGAGAGAGTGGGTACAGGCAGCCCAAGGTGGGTAGGAGCTCCAGCTGGGGAGGAGCAAAGCATGGGAGATGTTAGGGCTGAGCCTCCCTGCTCCTCTGGGTGGGCAGAGGAGACCTGTGGTGGTGGCCTTGCCCCCAGCAGTCTGTCTTCTTGGAGAGAGTGAGAAGCCACCCAGCTGATGGCACCTTTGTCATGGAGAACATCTCCCCAGCAAGCAGGAGAAACCCAAAAGGTCCACACTTACCTTGGCAACCTGGAGCAGCCCAACCACGTTGGTGGCAAACACAGAGAGCATCTCCTGTGAGTCCAGGGAGCAGAGGGTGGCCTGTGAGCTGACACCAGCATTGTTGATGAGCAGGTTCAAGCCTTGGTCCTTCAAATGGGACCTCACAGCCCTCACAGCCCCTTGGATGCTGGGCAAGGATACTATGTCTGCTGGGACAAAAAAGCAAAGTGGAGAGGAGCTCTAGGAGGTCAGAGGGATATCAGCTGGAGGTATCCAGGGTACCCAGCATCTGCTGTGGCTGGGGTGGCTCTCTTCAAGCCAGGGTTCTGCAGAAAGGAGGGAGCAGGTTTAGGAGGTCAGGGTGTTAAGCTCATGGACATGAGCAGCACTTTGTCCTCACCTCTTGGTTTTGCAGCCTGAGCTGAATTAAACCTCAAATCAGCTCCTTTTTGGTCACTTACAGTTGGACTTGATGATCTCAGAGGTCTTCTCCAGCCTTAAGGATTCTCTGGTGTGGAGGCTACCAGGAAGAAGAACTTAGCTGGGTTTGCTTGCTGAGTTGAAAGAGGTTTCTGAGGGCACCAGGGATGCTTGGTCCACTTGCCCACTGAAGCTTCCAGCTGTGTTCCCACCAGGAGCCAACACAGCTGGAAGGGCAGATTTCAAGACCAGGCACCATCTCTGGGGGCACAACCTAGCTCTGCTCTTCAAGTCCTTCTGCAGTGCAGCTGCAGGAGCTGTTACCAGGATGGAGATATCTTGAATTACACCAAGACCTTAGCTGCTTGCTCTCTGTTCTGGAGCAATATTTGGAGCTCTCTTTGCCTTTGTTTTTTAATGATTTATACTTAAATTGCTCTTCCCCAGCAGACCTTCCCCTGGCTGTGCAGCTGCTTGGGTCCCAACCTGCTTCCTTCTGGTTAGGTTTGGTTTTGTTTCCCACTGTTAGCCAGGAGGATTTAGAGCTGAGAGGCCACAGAATCATGGAATGGGTTGGGATGGAAGGCACCTTCCAAGCTCAGCTAAGCCAACCCCCTGCACTCAGCAGGGACATCTGCAGCTAGAGCAGGTTGCTCACAGCCCCAACCAACCTGAGCTGGGATGGTTCCAGGGCTAGGACATCTCCCAGCTCTCTGGGCAGCCTAGAGCAAGGCCTCACCACCCTCATTGTGAATTGTAGATGACCTGAGGTGACTACAAGTAGCAGAAGGATTGGGCTAGACCTTGCAGGCTCTGAGTCACCCCAGATGCTCAGGCCAAGCTGTGGGGACAGCCCCTCTGAAGCAACCAGCAACAGCTGAGCTTGTGCAAGATGTGTCCCCCCTGGAGCCCTCTAGAGCCATGAATCTCACATGGATTGGACCTGTTGGTGTCTGCCTTCACTCCCCAGGCACTCTTCTGAGCCCCTCTTTGGGAAGGTGCCACTCTGAGGAGCTGCTGGCTGGAGGAACACCCAGCTGGGTTGCTTTGGGGCTTTTCTTTGCAACACTTTGGCCTCCAAGCTCTGCTGCTCTTCTCATGCTCAGACAAGACTGGTGAAGCAAAGGTTGGCAAGAGCTGGAGGCTCCCTTCTTGGAGTGGTTTGTCCACTGAGGAGCAGCAGAACAATCCTTGTTGCTGCCTGGTGTCTTCATGGTGGTAAGCAAGGGTTTGAGGGGCTTGGGGCTTGTCTTCTGCAGCACAGACCTTCTGAAGGGTGTCAGGGAGACACTTTGGGGGCAGTGTGAGGAGACCATCTGTGAGGGGATGGAGCCATGCATGGCCAGCTGCAGGGTCTATCCCAGGGTGCTTTCTAGTGACTTCATATCATAGAATCACAGAGTGGTTTGAGTTGGAAGTGACCTTAAAGCTCATCTAGGTCCAACCACCCTGCCATGGGCAAGGAGACCTTCCACTGGAGCAGGAATCTCAAAGCTCTGTCCCACCTAGCCTTGAATACACCCAGGGAAGGGAGAGATGGTTCTTGCTGAGGGCATTGAGAGAAGGCTGTAGGATGTGTGTTGCACAGGGCACACAGTTCCAAATACTCAGGGAACAACAAACTCCATGGAGCCACTGCCCCTCCCATGGATGCAGAGGGGGAAGGCAGCACTGGGAGCTCCAAGAGGCATTGTCCTGGCTCTGTATAGCACAGAATTAAACAATCCCAGCATGGTGAGGGCTGGAAGGGACCTCTGGGGATCACCCAGTCCAACCCCCCTGCTCCAGCAGGGGCACCCACAGCAGCTTGCCCAGGATCACCTCCAGCTGCCTTGGCAATCTCTCCACACAAGGAGACTCCACAACCTCTCTGGGTAGCCTGGGCCAGGCCTCCAACACCCTCACACCAAACAAGGTTCTCCTCCTGCTCAGCTGGAACCTCCTGGCTTCCAGTTGGTGCCCAGTGCCCCTTGGGCTGTCCCTGGGCACCAGAGAGCAGAGTCTGGCCCCAGCCTCTTGCCCCCAGCCTTCAGCTCTTGCTCAGCATTGAGCAGCTGCCCTCTGGGGCTGCTGTTCTCCAGGCTCAGCAGCCCCAGGGCTCTCAGCCTTTCCTCCTGCCAGAGCTGCTCCAGTGCCCTCAGCATCTTCCTAGGCTCCCCTGGACTCTCTCCAGCAGTTCCTTGTCCCTCTGCAACTGGTGACCCTAATGGTTAGCACAGAATCCACTGCTCTTTGGCTACTGATCCAATGGAGTTCAAGGCTGCATCTCTCCACCACGTGTGAGAGATCTCTCAGCCCCTTTGGGCAATGATTAACTCATGTTGGGACTAGCTGGGTCACTGCTCTAAGGGGCCAGGGCTCATTTCTAGTGCTAGGCAGCCAAATGTGCTATCAGAGCAAACACTTGTCTGCTTGGAAGAAATAAGAGGAGGAGAAAGAAAGAAAAAGAGTGAGAATGAAAGGAAGAAGCAGCTCTTCTGCACTTTGGAGCTCATTTCTAACTTCCCTCTCTGCAAAGGGCCTTCTCCTGGAGCTGCTTTGGAGGCAACCTTCCCTTGAGGTGGAGGAAAGCAGCCTGAAGCAGCTTCTCCAGCCTAGACTTTATTGCTGTTGGATATTTTGGAGCTTTATAGCTTATGTTGGGACTTTCTTGCTGGGTTTTGAGGGATGTCTGGGTTTGAGGGGAGCTGATGAGTGCCCAGGTGGCCAAGAAGGCCAACAGCATCCTGGCTTGGAGCAGCACTAGGGTGGCAGCAGAGCTAGGGCAGGGATTGTCCTCCTGGACTGGGCACTGGGGAGGCCACAGCTCCAATCCTGGGCTCAGCTTTGGGCTCCTCACTCCCAGAAGGACACTGAGGTGCTGGAGTGTGTCCAGAGGAGGGCAAGGGTCTAGAGCACAAGGGTTGTGAGGAGCAGCTGAGGGAACTGGGCTTGCTTAGCCTGGAGAAGAGGAGGCTCAGGGGAGACCTTCTCCCTCTCTGCAGCTCCCTGAGAGGAGGCTGGAGCCAGGTGGGGCTTGGGCTCTGCTCCCAAGGAACAAGAGGAACCAGCCTCAAGTCACACCAGCAGAGGTTTAGGATGGCCATGAGGAACAATTTCTTCCCTGAAGAGGTTGTGAAGGCCTGGCCCAGGCTGCCCAGGGCAGTAGAGACTCACTGCCAGGTCACCACTAACCCCTGGCCCTCAGCACCACATCTAAACTCTTTGGCCTTTTACTTTTCTCCCTTTTCCACCTGCAGTGAAGGAAATGCTGATGTTGGCCACTACCAAGCAGACCTCAAACCAAGCCTCCAGCTCAGGAACCACCTGGGAAGCTTGCTTGCTGTGCCCTGCCTTGCTTCCCTTTGCCAACCTCCACATCCCAGCCCCAAACTCAAGCACTGCAGTGAACATTTTTGGGTGCAGAGGTCATGCCTTTCCCATTACACTTGCTCAGCTGAGGTGTGCAGCCCTACCTCTGCCTGCCTCCAAAGCTGGTTTGACCACTTCCAGCCAGAAGAGAGCTCTCCTAGGAGGAGAAGGAAGCCTGCCCAGATGTGCAATGGATCCCTCCCCACCTGGCAGGGCTGTTGTCCAACCAAGGTACCCTGGGTGCCAACCCTGAAGGGAGTAGTGGAGAGCTAGAAGCAATGCTGGGTGCAAGAAGGGAGATTGCTCCATACCTAGCTGGACCAGTTTGATGCTGGGGTGCTGGGCAGCTAATTCTTGCAGGGCCTGGAAAGAAAAGGATGGAGCAAGGGAGGAGGTTAGAAGTCAGCAGCAGCAGCATGGGCAGCTCTCCTAGCCCTGCTGCCAGGTCACCCCAGCTGCAGCCAGGCCAGGGGGTGGCTTTGTTTTTGCTGGGGAGAAGGGATGGGGATGTTCCCAGGGGATGGGGCAGGGTGGCATCTCCATAGCCAGCAGGAGAAGGATGCTGCTGGGCTCAGGTGCTGCTCCTCCACCCTGGAGAAGGGGTTGGAGGATGGAGAATGGGTTGGTTGCTCATCACCATGAGAAGATGGGCACCATGTCTGCCCTTCCAGCCTCATCCCACCCAGCTTAAGGCACAGCTACAACCATGGGGGCTGGAGAAGACCCCAGCAGAGCCCTCCCACCCCCCTGCTGGACCACTCAACCAGGGGTAGATCCAGCAGCAAGCTTTCAGGGACCTCCAAATTCCTTTTGCCCCCCCTGCCCTGTGCCCACACTCACCTTCCCTCTGGGACCCTCAGGGTCCCGGCAGGTAGCAAAGATGTGCTGGGGGGGGCTGGGGTTGGCAGCCAGCTGCCTGACCAGCTCCAGCCCGAGGCCACGGTTGGATCCTGTCACCAGCACACTCCGAGGCAGAGCTGCCATCTCCACAGCCTCCCCACCAGGCACTGCCCCAGGGTTGCCTCCTGCTCGGTGGGGAATGGAGCTGGGCACAGCCCAGGGTGTGGCTCCAGGCACCCAAGGGGGTTGGGGATGGTGCCAGCATCAGCCTTGGCCCCTCACCTGCCCTAGGTAGAGCCAAAGGTTTGTCTCCATGCTTCCCTGGAGCTGGTGGGCCAGGTGTTCCTCAGGGGGATGGGACCCTGGGTCTTCTGCATGAAGCAGTTCTCCAGCTCCCAGAGTCCCTGGAGCTGCAGGACAAGAGTCACCTCCACCCTGAGCTGAGAAAAACCCTTGGAAACACCACCAGGACAAAGAAAAGAGGTCCAAATCTGAGTGTGGCCAGCAATTTGGGGGATGAAGTTTGGGGTGGTTGAACCCAAGGATGCTAATCCAAAACCCAGCCTGGGGATGTGCAGGGAGGGCAGAAGCTCAGCTCCTGCCACTGCTTCCACTCAAAGCCCACAGGAGAGAAGACCTCTAGCTCCCTGCAGTCCCAACCACCCACAGGTAAGGCAACAAACTGACAGCTATCACCCTTCTCCTTGCTGGAGGACAATGGGGGATGCTTAGCAGCCCAAAAAATGCCTCCAAGACCCCAAAGCTTCTCCAGCCCAGCCTGGGGGCAGAGGCATTGAGGAGGCAGAAGTGAGTAAGGTGCTGAAAAACCCCAAAGAGCTGAAGAACTGCTGTGTAAAAACCCTCAGCTGAGAGGGAAGGATTTAAACTGGGGGAGGAAATCAGTAGAGGAGAGGTTTGGGGGTGGGTTCATGTGCCCAAAGGGATACAGCTGCTGCCCAGCCTGGCAGAGGGAGCAGAGCTGGCTGTTCCCTCAGTATCTGAGTTGCCTCAAGCTCTGGCAACCAGCAAAGAACCTCTTGGGCTAGTAGCTGCTACCTGGGGAAGGGGCTCCTGGTGTGAATGGTGTGTGTGTGCTTTCAGGTGTCACAGAGGAGGGAGAGGAGGAAGCAGTGGTGACTCCTTCCATCTTGGTTGGTAGACTGTGGCCCTGATGAGGGGTCAGCGTGCTGGGTGTGGATTTGGGTGGTGTTTGTTAGACTCAGAGCTGCTGTAGCCAGCCTTCTTGAGGGTGTCATCACCTGCACAAGCCATTGCACTGCACAGACTTGCCTACTGCTGCTATCTGGAAGCAGAATTCCCATTAGGAACCAACAAGACTGGAGTTTCCTCTTTTCCTTCCAGGCTTCTTGGCACAAGAGATGCAAGCTGCAAGACCAGGGATGGTCACAGGCCAGCACCAAGCTGGAGACCTTTGGAAAGGGCTAACTGATGACAAACAAAGCCAAGACATGCTCATGGCTCAGTCAGCACAGCCTGGAATCACTCCAGCAGCCACCTTGCCCACCAGCCCCAGCCAACTCCCTCTCCTCCTACATCCCCTGCCTGGCCCAAGCCTTCTGCAGCCTCTTGCTCTCTCCACACGAGTAGCCAAGGCCCCAGGGCCTGGAGCAGGGTTGTGCCAGGTCCCAGTGCTGCAGTGAGGAGGGGTTGGAGGGTCCTTAACAGCCCCATTGGTACCTCCTGGCCAGCTGTCAAGGCTCAGAGCTGGGCTGCTCACTAGATGAGTGTCAGATGCTCTCCATGAGCCACTCTGCTTTCCCAAAGGGAAGAGAAAGGGAATAAGGGAGAGAGACTGATGGCTTGGAAATGAAAACTAGAACAGCTGGAATGGTAATAAAATGAAATAGATACAAAGCCAACAGGGAACCCAAGCCCTGATGGCAACTTCATCACTGGCAGCACTGATGCTGGGGCAGCATTGGGCAAGTCCCAGACTGGACTCAGTGGCAGATGGGAACTGGGTTCAGGAACACATGGGTCAAAGGCAGAATGGACAGAGTCCTCCTTGGGCAGTGGCCATAGAACAAGAGTTTGACCCTGGTGATCCCTTGTTGGTCAGTTCAGGGTCACCTCTGCTGCCCCCTCCCTGCCTCCCTCCACCCCAGGGTGGGACACAAGATCTAGCAGTGCCCTTGGTCTGCAGCCCAGCCCTTGGCACTGACTCTCCCCATGGAGTGTTGTCACTGCTGGAAGCAGCCCCTGGCAGTGAGAACATGCTGGTAGCTGCAGACAGGGAGCTGCTAGGAAAGGACTGAGCTGGGAAGTGAATTGTCTCTGCCCTAACCCAACCCCACAGTACTGCTGGCACTCCTAAAATGGCGGCGCCCAGCCCGGCCTCAGCCCGGCCGAGTCACGTGGTCCCCGCCGCCCGTCATTGCATCAGCCGGCGGCCGCGGGGCGGAGGGGGCGGGGTTGAGACAGAGCGACGGCGCCCGCAGCCAATCGAAAGCAAGAGGCGGGATTAAAACAGAGCGACGGCGACGGCGGCCAATTAGAGGCAGGCGCACCGCGGGGTGGGGAGGGCACTGCGGCGAGGCCGGTGGCGCGGAGCAAGGGGCGGCGGCGGTGGTGGTGGACCGGAGGTAGGGCTTAGGGGGTAACTGGGGACCACTGGTCGTGGGGGGCAGCCTCTAAGGCTCCGCCGTCTCTACTGGCCCGGTTGGGCACCCTCCCGGGCCGAGGGGGAAACGGCTTGGTAGAGCAGGGGGCCGGGAGGGTGGTGGAGCTCCAGAGAGATGCCTGTGTGCCGGCACTGCGGTGCCTCTCCGCAGGCCTGCTGGGCTCCTGCTGGGCCCTCGGTTCTCCTGGGGAGCCGGAGACGGGGTGGTGGCTCAGCAGAGGTCCTGCTGGGCCCGGGAGCTGCTGCTGCTGCTGCGCTGGGTCCTTCACTCCTTGCGTCCTCCTTCCCCTGTCAGGCCTTGGCCGTGTGAGTAATCACGGTCGTGGATCAGGCTGCTGGCAGCTTGGCCTCCTAAGGAGCCGCATTGCGCCCCGTGGGCATGGAACAGCTTTATGTCCCCGTTAGGATGTGCAGGAGGTGCTCACCTCCAATCTGTTCTCTCTCTCTGGTGATGCCGTTCCTCTCAGGGAAGGTTTTCGGCCATCCCTGGAGTTGAGACTGCTTTGAGCATGACAAGGTGATATTTGGAGGTCGTGTCCCAATTCAGCCATTTGATGATCCTGTGATTTAATCACCTTGAGTGATTTCAGGACTTGGCAGTCCCTCCTCTTCTCCATGTCCCCAGCAAGGCAAACACAAATAAGTTCAGTGTCCAGGTGAACTTGCTTTTTTAAAAGCACATTTTCAACGAACAGATAACTTGAGTTAGAGCTCTAGAAAACAGGGAGGTTGGGGTTGGGCCAGCACTGTTTGGGGCAGAGTGGTGGCTGACCTGAGGAGTCAGTGGGAGCCCTTATCAACCCCATTGCAGAAGGTGGAGGTGATGATCTTGATGTTACTGCTTGAAGCTGGTGGCATAGAATCCTAGAATGGTCAAAGAGTTGGAAGAGAGTTGAAAGATCAGCTAGTTCCAACCCCCCTGCCTGCCAGGGACACCTCCCACTAGATCAGCTTGCCCACAGCCCCAGCCAGCCAGGGCTGGAGCTTCCCCAACCTCTCTGGGCAACCTGTGCCAGTGTCTCCCCACCCTGACAGGGAAGAACTTCCTCCTAAGATCCAACCTAAATCTCCCCTCCTCTAGTTTCTCTCCATGTAAGAGACTTTGTTGTTGTTCCTTCAGACTGCCCCGAGGCCTTGTCACTTTCCCTTCTGCTTGCCCTGGCCAGCTGTGGCTTGCAGCCCCAGGATGGAAGGGACCCTGACAGCTAGCCAGATCCGGCAGCGCTTCATTGACTTCTTCAAGGCAAACAAGCACACCTACGTGCACTCATCTTCTACCATCCCCCTGGATGACCCCACACTGCTCTTTGCCAATGCTGGGATGAATCAGGTAGGATTTCCCACTCTGCTGCTCTGGTCCTTAGGAACATAGCCTGTAGCAGTTCAAAGCTCTGGAGTTCTTTGCAGAGGTGTTTGTGTGGGAAGTTAGTGTTGGTTTCTTCCTTGTGGTCACCAAGGGGTGGTTGGTGTGTGTCTGCTGGAGTCCTCTGTGCTTGCACAACTTTGGCAAGGGCACTGGGAGAGGTTCCTGTGTCTGCTGGGCTGGCTGTGCAGTGATGGGAGCACTGCCAGCATCCCTTCTGGTCACCCTTTGGACCACAGCTGGCCCTGGCACATACAACTGACAGCATCTTTCAAGAGTGGTTGAGGCTGGGCTGGAGATCAGCACACACCTTCCATTGCCTGCTTTGTTTCCTGTCAACTGGGCATCAAGCTGCTTCAGGTCCCTTTGGTAATCCTGGAGTCTGGTGTGCTCCAGGGTCAGGTGTATGTGGAGGGCTGTTGAGTTCCAGGCAGTGCTGCAGCCTCCTCAGAGACTGGAAGGCAGCTTTGGGTATCTCCAGGCTAGGGCTGTGGTGACAGAGAGGACACTTAGTGCCTTGCTGTTGCTTCAGGGGTTTGCAAACAGGCTCTTAGTGCTTTTCTTGATTGTCCTTTCTCCTCTCCTCTCAGTTCAAACCCATCTTCCTCAACACTATTGACCCTTCCCATCCCCTGGCCAAACTGAGCAGAGCCACCAACACCCAGAAGTGCATCCGAGCAGGAGGCAAACACAATGACCTGGATGATGTGGGGAAGGATGTCTACCACCACACCTTCTTTGAGATGCTGGGGTCCTGGTCCTTTGGGGATTATTTCAAGGTAAAGTGGGCTAGGTGCAGGCTCTGAATCCCTTGCCCCAAAGTCACTCAGCAGAGCAGTTGCCAAGAGGAAAGGAAGTGTCTTGGCACAGGGTGGTTCTTGAGGTGCATGTGGCTCCTGTGGAATAAAGGAGCTTGGAAGCAGTTCCAAGCCTGCAGAAGGCTTGGAGATTAATTACTTAAGGTTTACCAAGCTAATTACATTCCCTCTGGCAGTTGGGAGGCTTCAGGCAGAGGTTTTAGTGGCTGTCCTGGAGCTGGGGGGAATTGCATGTGCTGTGGCAGTCTGATGGACCTGCAGAGAGGAGTGATCCTAAAAGAGCCATATCCTTCCCAAAGCTTCTTGACAGGGCAGGAAAAGACTGTTGAGAATACACAAGAAGAGCAGAATTCAGAGGGTTTTTTGGGGGGTAATGAACATGGCTACATCTGGAGATGTTTCTTGTTCACTGCCTGTCCTTTACCTCTTTACCTCTGCAAGTGTTTGGCTGATCCCTACAGGAGCCATGACTCTGCATGCTGAAGAGAAACTCTCCTGGCCTTCCCTTGCTGACCTCATCTTTTCCTTCTGCAGGAACTGGCTTGTAAATTGGCCCTGGACCTTCTCACCAAGGAGTTTGGCATCCCTGTTGAGAGACTCTATGTCACTTATTTTGGTGGCAATGAGGCTGCAGGGCTGCAGCCAGACCTGGAGTGCAAGCAGATCTGGTTGGATTTGGGGTAAGGCCTTTAGCTGAGGCAGGTGGCTTCCTGCAGGGGAGGGTGGCATGTGGCAGAGCACACAGAAGGGGAGGTTTTGAAGTGCCACAAGTCATGTTTCCAGGCTGGTGGGAAGTAGTAGAGAGAAGATCCTGAGAGCTTCTCCTGCAGAATCTCTGCTGAAGGCTTAAGAAGTGCCCTGCTGGGTCACATCATGATCTGTCCAGGCCTGGCTGCTGCTTCTGATGTGGTGCTGAGGGCCATGGGTCAGTGGTGACCTGACAGTGCTGGGTTCACACTTGGACTCCATCATCTTGGAGATCTTTTCCAACCAGACCAATTCTCAGCCTGACAACTCATCTGCTCACCCAGGGAATGAGGGTGCTGGTGTGTCTCTGGTGTATCTCTTAACAGGGGAAGCTCTTGCCTTGCTGTTAGTCTCTCTTCAACACAAACCTTCTCCTTCCAGGCTGGCTGAGGGCAGGATTCTGCCTGGCAACATGAAGGATAACTTCTGGGAGATGGGAGACACAGGCCCCTGTGGCCCTTGCAGTGAGATCCACTATGACAGGATTGGGGACAGAGATGCCTCCCACCTAGTCAATCAAGATGACCCAAATGTCCTGGAGATCTGGAACCTGGTGTTCATCCAGTTCAACAGGTGAGGCAAAGCCTCATCCTTTGGGGTGGGCAGAAGTCAGCTGGAACAAAAGCTCCTGGAGATGAGGAGAGAGGTGGGATTGTCTCTTCAGAGCATCCCTCCATAACAGCTCCTCTTTCTCTTTGTGGCTGGGCAGGGAAGCAGATGGGACACTGAAACCTCTTCCCAAGAAGAGCATTGACACTGGCATGGGCCTGGAGAGGTTGGTCTCTGTGCTGCAGAACAAGATGTCCAACTATGACACTGATCTTTTCCTTCCTTACTTTGAAGCCATCCAAAAGGTACAGACTAGGGAGTCTGCATCCCTGGGGAGAGAGGTGTGGGGCTGCTTGGCCAGGGTGGGTGATGGCCTCAGGTCTCTGCTTTTCCCAGCTGCCATGAGCCTCATGGCTCTGTGCTTTGCAGAGGGTAGGAGAACAGGCTGGCAGAGGAACTGCTGCCCTGGGTCATGTTTCCAGGAGAAAAGATGGCCCAGGGAGCAGTGCAGCTTGCTCCAGTGTCTCCATGACCTGTCCCAGTGGCACACTCCTTGGATCTCTCTCCAAGTGGGAGATGCTCTACAGTCCCATCCTTTCCTCCTGGGAGAAGAGCATGTGATGCTGCTAACCCAGAGCCAGTTTGTCCCCTTCAGTCTCCCAGATGGAAGATGCTGAGCTGTAGAACATCCCCCAGGAGAGGAGATCTGTGCCATAAACCATCCCAAGTCACTTGCAGAACCACTGTGGGGTTGCTGCATCTTTCTGGAGGGGGGGAGGGGTAGAACTCTGGGTGCAAGCCCAAGCCAAGTCCAATTGGAAGAGGAAAAGCTTCCTGGCTGCAGATCATGCTGGGAGAAGAGCCCAGGGTTCTGCTGCCTCTGAGGAAGGAGGTGCAGAGCTGGACTGAAGAGAGCTGCCTTTCTTGGAGGTTAAAAACCCCTGGCTGGGCACAGCCCAGGTGCCCTTGTTTGCCTTCTGAGAGCATGGCTGGAAGGACTGTGCCCATGGGGTCAGGTTTTTTGCCCCCCATGCCAGCAGTCTTCTGCCACAGCAGCATCTTTCCTTTGGATGTGGATGAAAGCACATCAGAGAGATTGAAGCTGGGCCAGAATTGGAACAGTTTCTTGCCTGAGCAGGTTATACCAGGCTGGAGTCCTTCAGCCAGTGTGCAAAATAGAGGATTTCCCTGCCCTCTGTCCCTCTCCCTCTCTCTTCTGTCCTGGGTTCCTAATACTGGGCTGGATTGGATCCTCTGGCTCTGGAAGTGGTGTGCTGTGGCAGCAGGCAGAGCCTCCCAGCTCTCCAGCTTCACCGGGTCGCCTCTTGCCCAGAGGAGTGTGCCACTGTTGGCTGCAGGCAGTGGGGTGGCTTTGGCTTCTGAGGCTCTTCCCTGTTCTTCTGCTGTCCCTCATGATCCTCTTCACCCACCACTGCCTTCTCCTCTCTGCACAGGGCACTGGGGCCAGGCCATACCAGGGGCAGGTTGGTGCTGAGGATGCTGATGGCATAGACATGGCTTACCGGGTGCTGGCTGATCACGCCCGTACCATCACCCTGGCTCTGGCTGATGGGGGTAGGCCTGACAACACTGGCAGAGGGTAAGGAGGGAGCTGCTGCAGTGCTGCCACTCCCATTCTGTTTCCACACAGCTTCCCTGAGGGGGCTGGGGTCTCCTGAGTCTCTGAACTCATCCTTAAAGCAGTGAACAGCACTGTTTGCTCAGTGCCGTCGACACTGGGTCTGCCCAAAGGGCCAAGGCACACAGGGTTCCTGGGAGTACCAGCTCCTGTGAAGGTTTCTGTGGGCAGACAGGCAGAAACCTCTGCTTGGTGCAGTGCTGCTGTCAAGTAGAAATGATCTTAGGGCTGGAGGGGCTGTGCTCTGGGTGCCACTGGGCTCACAAGCCCTGCCACTTAACCACCCAGTGCCTCTTGGTGATGGAACTGGGACCTGAAACCTCACCTTTGGCTTGTTCCCTGGGAGAAAACATAGGGAGAGAACCTTGTGCTCTCAGTCTTGGGAGGGAGGGCTGGTGGGTGGGTGCTGGTGGAGCCCCTGGGAGCAGCTCTGAGGTGTCAGGGGCTCTGCTGTCCCCTAGGTATGTGCTGAGGAGGATTCTGCGCCGAGCTGTGCGTTACTCCCACGAGAAGCTCAGTGCCCCCAAGGGTTTCTTTGCCACTCTGGTTGATGTGGTGGTCCAGTCCCTGGTAAGTTTTTCTGTGTCTAGAGTGTTTCTGGTCTAGAGAATCCTGCTGTGGCAGGGGGGTGATCACTAGGTGATCTTTGGAGGTCCCTTCCACCTCCTAACGTCCTGTGATGCTGTCACTCTACTAGATCTGTTGAAGACTTCCCCCTGCTGAGGTGTGCTGAAGGAACTAACCCTCTTGTGTCTGCAGGGAGATGCCTTTCCTGAGCTGAAGAAGGACCCAGACATGGTGAAGGACATTATCAATGAGGAAGAGGATCAGTTCCTGAAAACACTCAGCAGGGGAAGGCGCATCCTGGACAGGAAGATCCAGAGCCTTGGGGACAGTAAAGTCATCCCTGGTAAGGCTGGGGCTGCTGCCTGCAGCCAAAGGCATTTCTGATCTGGGAGTGAGTTGGGGCTCAGCTAGGCTGGGGTGGAGAGGGGGGGGAAGGTGTCAGGAGATGGAGTTGGAGTCAAAAGAGCAACACTCAGAGCTGGGCCACCCACCTCTTCTGGCCTGCACTCACTCACTCAGGATTCTAAGGTGCCATGGTGATGTTGACCTGGACAGGATGGGCTGAGAGGAACCTCAAGAAGTTCAACAAGGGCAAGTGGAGAGTCCTGCACCCAGGGAGGAATAACCTCATGGAGCAGGGACAGGTTAGGGGTTGAGCTGCTGGAAAGCAGCTCTGTGGAGAAGGACTTGGGAGTGCTGGTGGGCAACAAGTTCCCCATCAGCGAGCAATGTGCCCTTGGGGTCAAGAAGGCCAATGGGCTCCTGGGGTGCATTGAGAAGAATGTGACCAGCAGGTTGAGAGAGGTTCTGCTCTCCCTCTCCTCTGCCATAGCCAGGCCACAGCTGGAGTCCTGGGGCCAGCTCTGGGCTCCCCAGGGCCAGAGAGAGAAGGAACTGCTGGAGAGAGTCCATGGGAGGCTAGGAAGATGCTGAGGGCACTGGAGCAGCTCTGGCAGCAGGAAAGGCTGAGAGCCCTGGGGCTGCTGAGCCTGGAGAAGAGCAGCCCCAGAGGGCAGCTGCTCAATGCTGAGCAAGAGCTGAAGGCTGGGGGCAAGAGGCTGGGGCCAGACTCTGCTCAGTGGTGCCCAGGGACAGGCCAGGGGCACTGGGCACCAACTGGAAGCCAGGAGGTTCCCCCTGAGCAGGAGGAGAAGCTTGTTTGGTGTGAGGGTGCAGAGCCCTGGCCCAGGCTTTGCAGAGAGGCTGTGGAGTCTCCTTGTGTGGAGAGATTCCCAAGGCAGCTGGAGGTGACCCTGGGCAAGCTGCTGTGGGTGCCCCTGCTGGAGCAGGGGGTTGGACTGAGTGATCCCCAGAGGTCCCTTCCAACCCCAACCATGCTGGGAGTCTGTGTGCTCTCTGTGCTGTCAGAGAGAAGCCTTTTTGCTGTCCCCATTCCCTAGACCTCTTTGCTCTCCTGCAGTAGTACAGAGGCAGTTGGGTGAGGCAGAGCCAGTCAGAGAGGAGTGTCTGTTGGAACAGGAGTGCTGACTGCTCTCTCTTCCTCTGCAGGTGACACTGCCTGGCTCCTCTATGACACCTATGGCTTCCCTGCAGATCTGACAGGGCTGATTGCAGAGGAGAAAGGCCTCGTGGTGGACATGGAAGGCTTTGAAGAAGAGAGGAAGAATGCTCAGGTTCAATCCCAGCTCCAGGGAGATCTCTTTTCTGTGCAGCTAGGGCTTGGGTTTGTTCACTAGGGCTTTGAGCTCAGCCTTGGGGTACTGGGAGCACCTCCCCACTGTCCTTTTCCAGGGAAGGAAGTGCCCAAACAGCTCCAGGCCTCTCCCAACACCTTTGCTGCATGCAGCAGCAGGGAGTGGCAGTGCTCTCAGCCTGGCTTGGCTCTGGCCTGCTTTGCCTGCATGCTGCTAGCCCTGGAGCAGCCTGCTCTGAAGGCAAGGAAAGAGGAGAGCCCCCCAGCTCCTGGCACACATCTTCCCAGGGCACAGCTCTAAACCAAGGAGCTCTCAGGGATCTAAGGGAGGTGTGCAGCCAGGCTGGGGGGGTGGGTGGGTTTTCTCCAGCTTGGGTGCTTGTCCTTGGCAGCTCAAGTCCCAAGGCAAGGGTGCTGGAGGAGAGGACCTCCTCATGCTGGACATCTATGCCATTGAAGAGCTAAGGGCCCGAGGCCTGGAGGTGACTGATGACTCCCCAAAATACAGCTACTCTTCAGACTCCAGTGGGACCTATGGTAAGGAAACATCTCCTGAGAGTCCATCCTCTGCTGCCAAACCTTCCCTGGAATGTGGCTCACCTTTCCTGGGACATGGAGAGGGGAAGGAGAAGGGCTGCTGGACTTGTTGCCAACTTCAGGGCTTGATTCCTGCTCCCTGAGGCTTTGTGTCTCCACACTCCTATGTTTGTGTTTCTCTCTGCTGCTCCTTTGCCAGTGCTGCAGGAGACTGCAGTTTCTGCTTGGTCTGTTAGCTCTGTGCCTCCCTTACCCTGCCTCTTCCTGCTGATTCTTCCCCTTGGTGGAGATTCAGGAGGCCCCAGGCTCGTAGCCATATGTGCTGCTGACTTCTGGTGCATGGGTGTGGAAGGAAGTGACAGTCCCTGCCTGGGAGAGCAGGGAATGAAATTCCCTCTTCTCCACCTAACTGTTGCCCTGCTTCTTTCTCCCTTACCCCCTGCAACTGTGGGAGCTGCCATGACCTCCTGCCATGGTATTGCTAGGAAGTTCTGCTCCCATGGGGTGGTCTCCAAGGTTTTCCTCTTTCCCTGACGCTGCCATCCTTGGTGTGACAGATTTTGGGAGCCTGGTGGCCACCGTGAAAGCCATCCACAGGGAGAAGAGGTTTGTGGAGGAGGTGTCCACTGGCCAGGAGTGTGGGATAGTGCTGGACCAGACCTGCTTCTATGCTGAGCAGGGAGGGCAGATCTACGACCAGGGCTACATGGTCAAGGAGGACGACGACGGCAGGGAGGATGTGAGTGGAGCTCAGGGGCTTTTGCTTGGCTTCACTGAAGGCTTTGGGTAGAGGAGAAGGGGCTCAGCAGCCTGCCAGCAGCTTCCTGGCAGCATCAGGCTGTCTCCAGGCCATTGGGAGCCTGTGGTGTGCTTTCAAGCCACGATGGGGAGCTCCTTCAGCTCTGCCCCACCTTCATTCACTCTGCTCTGCTTTGTGGCTCTGTGCCTGGGGACACTCAGCTTCCTCCTGGCACACACATCAGTCTGACTGTCAGCTGAGACCTCTCCAGTTGTGTCTCAGCTCTCTGCCTCACCTGTCTTGCTCTCTTTCCCTGCTCACTGGGTGCATTTCTCTCTTTGGACAGAAAACAGAATTCACAGTGAAGAACGTGCAGGTCCGAGGAGGCTACGTGCTCCACATAGGAACTCTCTATGGAAGCCTGAAAGTAGGAGATCAAGTCCACCTGTCTATTGATGAGGTAAGACATGATAGAACACACAGCCTCATGTCCTTTCCCTGGATTCTCTCTCCTTTCTCTTCACTGGTGCCACTCTGGGGGCCTGGAGTTTGGGTCCTGATCTCCCTAGGGTACACGATGCAGGCAAGCAGGGCAACCCTTCCAGTCCAGCTGACTCGAGGCCTCTCCTGTCTGGCACCTGCCTTTGTCCTCCCATGAGGCAGAGGATGGCCAGTGAGCTCAGAGCCATGCTGAGCAGCAACAGAAACACATTTTTTAGGTCACAGCTAGGAGGTAGACCATTTGTGGTGGTGATAGCAGAGAGCCTGGGCTGAGCTCTGAGTGCGTGCTGGGTTCAGCCTAGTCTGTAGACTGCATTTCCCTTCCCTAGAGAGGCAACATCTTTGGAGCCAGAGGGGAAAGCTTCCATCTTGCAGTATTTTTTTCCTGCTGAGGAGCATACATAGTGGCTGTGGCCTCTCTCCAGACAGACCCAACAAGGCCATGACCAGGGAAAAGCCATGCCCAGCTTTGGTGGGGAACATCCTCCCCCCTGTAGCTATGAAGCTCCAGGGCAGCAGACGGGAGCGGTTTGTTTCTGGTCTCCTGAGCTAGTTCATTTTGGAGCAGCATTTTAACCTCCACTTCTGCTGCCAGTGGTGCTGTTCACCTTATCTAACCATGCTTTTCTTCCATCAGAGCAGGAGGAGGCCAGTTATGAGCAACCACACAGCCACCCACATCCTGAACTTCGCCCTGCGCTCGGTGCTGGGGGAGGCCGAGCAGAGAGGCTCCCTGGTGGCACCCGACCGGCTGCGCTTCGACTTCACTGCCAAGGGAGCCCTGTCCAGCCAGGAGATCAAGCAGGTTGAAGGGATTGCCAACCAGATAATTGAAGAGGCAAAGGTGGGTGAGAAGGTCTCCCCTGAGCCTCCTCTTCTCCAGGCTAAGCAACCCCAGTTCCCTCAGCTGCTCCTCACAACACTTGTGCTCTAGACCCTTCCCCACCTTCCTTGCCCTTCTCTGGACACACTCCAGCACCTCCATGTCCTTCTTGGAGTGAGGAGCCCAAAGCTGAGCCCAGGATTGGAGCTGTGGCCTCCCCAGTGCCCAGTCCAGGAGGCCAATCTCTGCCCTAGTGCTGCTCCAAGCCAGGATGCTGTTGGCCACCTGGGCACTCTGCTGCCTCATCTTCAGCTGCTGTCAACCAGCACCCCAGGTCCTTTTCCCCCAGGCAGTTTCCAGCCACTCTGCCCCAAGGCTGGAGCATTCCTGGGGTTGTTGTGACCCAAGTGCAGGAATCTTGAGTGGGCAGTAGCCTCAGGAATTCTGAGGACATCTATCAATGACTTTGCCATCCCTGCAGCTCTGCTGAGGCATAGAGCTTCCCTTTTAGGATCTTCTGAAGGAAGTCAGGACTCTTTAGGATTGCAGGCCCTCAGTCCCAGCTGACAGGACAGGCTCTTACCTGCATCCCTTTCCTGTCCTCTCCAGACTGTGTATGCCAAGGACTGTCCTCTGGCAGCAGCCAAAGCTATCCAGGGGCTGAGGGCAGTTTTTGATGAGACCTACCCTGATCCTGTCCGTGTGGTCTCCGTTGGCATCCCCGTGGAGGAGCTGCTGGCTGACCCCTCTGGTCCTGCAGGCTCCATCACCTCTGTGGAGTTCTGTGGAGGGACGTGAGTATCTGAGAGCTCTGGAGATCATCCAGTCCAACCCCCTGGCAGAGCAGGGTCACACACAGCAGGTTGCCCAGGATGGTGCCCAGCTGGGTTTGTAACCCCTCCAGAGATGGAGACTCCAGCACCTCCCTGGGCAGCCTGGGCCAGGGCTCCACCACTCTCCAAGCCCAGAACTTCCTCCTCCTGTTCAGCTGGAGCTTCCTCTGTCCCAGTCTGTGCCTGTTCCCTCTTGTCCTGTCCCTGGGCACCACTGAGCAAAGCCTGGCCCCAGCCTCCTGCCCCCAGCCATGAAGTATTGCTCAGCACTGAGCAGATCTCCCCTCAGTCTGCTCCTCTCTCAGCCCCAGCTCTCAGCCTTTCCCCAGCAGAGAGATATTCCAGTCCCCTCAGCATTTTTGCAGCCCTTTTCTGTTCCCTCTCCAGAAGTTCCCTGCCCTTCTTGAACAGGGGAGCCCAGAACTGGAGCCAGGACTCCAGCTGAGGCCTGACTAGGGCAGAGAAGAAGGGGAGGAGAACCTCCCTTGCCCTGCTGGCCCCACTCTCCTGCATGCACCCCAGGATGCCATTGGCCTTCTCGGCCCCAGGGCCACACTGCTGGCTCATGCTCACCCTGTTATCCCCCAGCACTCCCAGGTCCACAGAGGAAAGAGACCTGGAAATTTGCCTTTGCATTCTCAGTCCTGAGTCGAGCTCCATTTCAAATCAGCCTGTGCAGGCAGGGAAAGCTGCCTGTGCCCTGTCCCTGCCCACACACACCCAAGCCTCTGGTGGTGGAGGAACCAAGCCCTTGCCACCCTTTTCCTCACTCATTTCCTTTTAGTGGCTAGGTTGAGTTTGCTGCCTCTCTGCATCTCCCTGGTAGGGTGCCTTGCTTCTTTCCATGCTGATTCCTTCTCCTGTGGCTCTTTCCAAAGGCACCTGCAGAACTCCAGCCATGCTGGCCCCTTTGTGATTGTCTCAGAGGAAGCAATTGCTAAAGGCATCCGGAGGATCGTTGCTGTCACCGGGGCTGAGGCTCGGAAGGTAAGGGGAGGAGCAGGAGGCACCCTGTGACATCCAGCAGCTGTGGGAAGCTGGCAGCACCTGGATGCACAGATACTAACCCTCTGCCAAGGTTCTTTTCATCCCAGTACCCCTCAGCAGCTGGGAGACTTGCTGTGAGGGCCTGAGGGACTTGGATCCAACCGACGTAGTGCAGAGGAGGAGGATGCTGGTGGCAAAGACTCTGCTGGAGGCCCCTGGCTGTGCTCCAGCCAGAGGAGAGCACTGGGAGGAAAGGGGAGGTGTCTTAGCTGTAGCTGTTGACTTGGAAGGGCCTAGGGTGGGTCCCTGAGGTGGTTCTGGGGTTAGCTCAGGTGGTGGCAGTAGGGTTAGGTCTGGTTGCTTTGCAGAGCAAGCTGCAGATTGGGAGCTGTCAGCTGCTCAGTGGCATCAGAGTTGTGTGGTCTTAAGAATCCAGTCCTCTGCTGCAGGAGGATGGGGACTTTGGCCCTGGGCTGATGCTTCTGAAGAGTGGGAGAAGGGGCTTGGTGAGAAGATATAGTTTCCTCTCTGTGGAGGATCTCAGCATGCCTTCTGGAAGAGAAGAGTCCTGGGGCTTGCCTGCCAGTGTCTCACCCTGGGTCTGCTCAAGTGCTGCCTGCTTTGGCTCTGCTGCTTCCCAGGCAGTGACTGAACTCCATCCCAGGGCTGCAGGGCTGCTTCCCCCCTTCTGATGGTGCTGTGGCCCAGAGCAAAGCCTGCTGCATTTCTGCACCTGCCTTCACTCAAGGCTGTGTTCTCCTAGGCCCTCAGGAAAGTGGACAGCCTCAGGAAGCTGCTGGCAGCCCTGGAAGCCAAGGTGAAGGTGCAGACAGCTCCCAACAAGGATGTGCAGAAGGAAATCACAGATCTGAGTGAGGTGAGGATGGGAGCAATGCTCTGCCTTCCCAAAGTGACTGGGAAGGACCCTGCTTGCCAACACTGGGTGCTATGAATGAGGCCCAAGTTCAGCTTCCAAGCAGCTATCACTCTTGTGTCCTGTGGGTGCTGCAGCTAGCACCTCATGCCTGAATGAATGTGGTGCAGCATCTCCTGCCATGCTCAGTGGTATTTTTAACCCTCTCCACTCCTGTTTGCAGGCACTGGCCACTGCTGTCATCCCCCAGTGGCAGAAAGATGAGCTGAGAGAGGCTGTGAAAGCACTGAAGAAAGTTATGGATGACCTGGACCGAGCCAGCAAAGCTGACATCCAGAAACGGGTGAGGCCTGGGAGGGAGCCAAGGCCAGTGTGGGAGGGCACTCAGGGGCTCCCCTCAGCTCCACCCATCTCTGCTGGGGAAGGGAGCTGAGCTTTGGGGCTGTCCCTCACACTTCTCAGCACTCCCAACCTCTCCTGCTTCATCTCAGGGCATGATTTCCCTCCACACTTGTTCCCTGGGGTGTAACTCTTGGAAGTTGGGGTGCTCCTGCCCTCCTGTTGCCCACGGGTGCAGGTTTCCTCCTGGATCCCATTGGATTTTCCTGGAGGGGTCATCATGCCCAGCACTGCTGCTGCCTTGCAGGCCACACACCTGCCTGCCAGCACATTTTGTTCCTGGCTTCATGGCATGAGGCTGCTAGAGGTGTGCTGGGGAGCACCTTAGGGACCTCTGCACCTGCAGGGGTGGTTCTTGTGTCCACACACACTGTGTCCTCTCTTGCATCTGACCACTGTTGTCTTCAGGTGCTGGAGAAAACCAAGCAGGTGATTGAGAGTCACCCTAACCAGCCATTGGTCATCATGGAAATGGAAACTGGAGCCTCAGCAAAGGTAGGGGGAGGTTTGGCCTCTCCTCAACAACCTTCCTGGTCCCTGAGGAGCAGTTGGGTGATGTCTGGTCACCTGGGGAGGCCCTGCTGGGTTACAGAGCTCTCTCTCTCTTGTCACCTGCCAGCCCTGAGCAGTGCCTAGTGAAGAGGGACAGGACCCCTGGGCTGCTTTGGGGTTAATTCTGCCAGTTCCTGGATAACTGAAGGGGGGCAAAATAATAAAAGCAGCCATGAGGGGACAGAGCCAGGGCTTGTGTTCCCTGCCAAGGCTTCTATCCAGCCAGGGCCACCTCTCTGGGCAGCCTGGGCCAGGCTCTCACCACCCTCAGCAGAAAACATTTCTTCCTTCTCTCCAGTCTCCATCTCCTCTTTCAGTTCCAAACCATCAGCCCTTGGCCTGTCCCAACAGCTCCTGCTGCATACTCTGTCCCCAGCAAGGGAGAGAGTCAGGATCCCCAGGGTCCTGGGGGGTGGAACAGGGCTGGGTGCAAGCACTTTATCCTCTCACAGGCCCTGAATGAGTCTCTGAAGCTCTTCAAGACATGCTCCCCCCAGACTGCTGCCATGCTCTTCACTGTAGATCCTGAAGCTGGCAGGATCACCTGCCTGTGCCAGGTGCCCCAGGTAAGGTCCAGCCTCTGTCTCTCCTCCTGAGCCTCACTGGAGCACCTGCAGCCTCCAGACAGGAACCAGCTCCCACCACATGGCCCAAAGGTGTGAGGTGCACGTATGGGTGCAAGAGGCACAACACCCATGTGCTTTGGGTTGTTCTCAGGCTGCAGAGGGGGAGAGGAGAGGGCAAGAGCCAGGCAGGACATGATGTGGTTGTGGGCACAGCTGCTCCATGCCTCTTGGCCTAGCTCTTCTCCTGTAGATGTGCCCCAAAGAGCTTTGTCCTGTTGGTGGATACTCTTTCCTCACTGCTGGCTGGGCTGAGGTCGATCTCCCTCCTTGGTTTTGTTTCTTTCCCTCCCCAGGAGACTGCAAATAAGGGCCTGAAGGCCAGCCAGTGGGTGCAGGAGGTGTCTGCCCTGATGGACGGCAAAGGTGGTGGGAAGGACATCTCTGCCCAGGCCACGGGCAAGAACGTGGGCTGCTTGCAGGAGGCCCTCCGAGTGGCCACGGACTTTGCCAGGCTGCGGCTGGGGGAGCTGAAGAACTGACCCTGGGGCGGGGAGGGGTCACTATAACCCCTCTGCCTGTCCCCTGCCTGCTGCTGAGCCACCCTTCCTTTTTCCCTTGAATAAAGGCTGCCTGCCCGAGCTCGCCTCTGCCTCCCTCCCTCCTCGGCTCTGCCTCCGGGGTGGGACCGGGGCGGAACGGGCTCCTCCTCTTCCTGCTTTCCTCTGTGTCTCTTCACCCCGCCATGCCTCTGGATCACCGCCGTCTCCGGGGCCCGGAGGAGTCCCAGCCACCGGAGGTGTTAGCGGGAGGAGTAGCGGAGGAGGAGGAGGAGGAGGATGTTTCCCCGCGGGATCCCTGCGCCCTGCGGCCTCTCTTCGCCCGGGCCGGGCTGCTAAGCCAAGCCGAGGGCTCGGCCTACGTGGAGTTGGGAGGCGGCACTAAGGTGCTGTGCGCCGCCTGGGGCCCCCGGGAAGCCGCGGAGCCCGGAACCCCTGCCCCGGGAGCGGGTGGGAGGCTGCTGTGTGAGTTCCGGCGGGCGCCCTTCGCCTGCCGCGGGGCTCGCTGGCGCCCGGGCTCGGCGGCCGAACGGGAGGCGGAACGAGAGGCGGCGGCGGCCCTGAGGGAAGCGCTGGAGCCGGCCGTCAGGTTAGCCCGGTACCCGCGGGCCCGGCTGGCCGTCAGCGTAGTGCTGCTGCAGGATGGGGGCTCTGCCCTGGCGGCCGCGATCAGCGCCGCGGCCCTGGCCTTGGCCGACGCCGGCGTGGAGATGTACGACGTGGCCGTGGGCTGCGGCCTGTGCCGCGGGCCCGGGCCGACCGGGGCCTGGCTGCTGCAGCCCGGGGAGGCCGAGGAACGCCGAGCCGCCGCCCGCCTCACCGTCGCGCTGCTGCCAGCCCTTAACCAGGTGTCGGCGGTGCTGGGCGGGGGGGAAGGCAGCGAGCCCGAGGACTGGGCCCAGGCTTTGCGCCTCGGCCTCGACGGCTGCCACCGCCTGTACCCCGTGCTGCGGCACAGCCTGCTGAGGGCCACTCGCCGGCGCCATGCGGCCAAGGCGAGCGCCTCCACCGCTTCCAGCACCGCTGTCACCACTGCCTGAGCCCCGAGGAGAGCCTGCGTCTGCCCCGTGGTCCAGGTATCGTCCCGACTCCGTGTCTACTCCCTCCGAGCCTCGGTGGAGGATCTGCAGCCTCCAGGTGGTGACTGTTTTGACATCATGTAGCCAGAACTTCGAGGAGAGGCACAACCTTCGTGCTCCAGGCTGGCCTCAGGCTGCTGAGGGGGAAGAGACTTTGGGCTTTGCACAGCCAGGACGTGATGTGGTTGTGGGCACAGCAGCCCCATGCCTCCTGGCCTGGCTCTTCTCCTGCAGATGTGCCCCAAAGAGCTTTGTCCTGTTGGTGGATACTCTTTCCTCACTGCTGGCTGGGCTGAGGTCAAGCTCCCTCCTTGGTTTTGTTTCTTTTCCTCCCCAGGAGACTGCAAATAAGGGCCTGAAGGCCAGCCAGTGGGTGCAGGAGGTGTCTGCCCTGATGGACAGCAGAGGTGGTGGGAAGGACATCTCTGCCCAGGCCACAGGGAAGAACATTGGCTGCTTGCAGGATGCCCTCTGAGTGGCCACAGACTTTGCCAGGCTGTGGCTGGGAGAGCTGAAGAACTGACCCCAGTCTGGCATGGGTTTATCTCCCAGAGCCCTTCCAAGCTGCCCTCAGTGCTGCTGAAGACATTCTGGAGCCAGCCTGATCCATGCTTCCTTCTCCTAGAGATGCCCTCATACACTGCTGGAGCACCACCCCCAGGAACAGCCTCCATCCTGCCTCAGCTGTCAGACCCTTCCTGGGGCCTCCACAGCCTAGCCCAGGGTGGACCCTCACCCCAAACTGCCCACTGTGCCCAGCCATGCAGGCAGCAGCCAGCAGGAGCCATAGCATGGCACAGACTGCACATCCCTTGGCCCTCCTAGGGTGGCAGAAATGTGGTTTTTTAGTAATAAATCAAGGTTTTTTTCTAGTGGCTGTTTGCCTGCATAGCTCTGCTGGGACCTCTCCCAGCCCCAGGCAGGTCTCTTCCAGCTGAGGAGCTGCTATGGTTCTGGGTGGAGCTGGTGATTAGTGTTTCCATTAAGCTGTACTCTTTCTGCTTCAGGGTTGAAGTACAGGGAAGGCAGCCCCCTAGAAACCTCCCCCCAGAGCCCAGGGCTGTGTCAGGCAGCAGCAGCCAGACTTGGGGGGGGGGCCAGAAAGGACAAGGTGAGGTTGAGAGAGTGAAAAACTGCATTGGGGAGGCAAAGAACCAGAGAAAAGAAATAACCAAATTGTTTTTCTTCCCAACACAATACACTCTTTTACCAGAGCAAATTCGAAGTACAGAACAAGTTCCTGCCAGTGAGAGAAGGGCCACCTAGAAAGGAGGGAGACTGAGCTGAGAGGCAGTGCTGGGGGGGGCATGGGGAGCACCACAGCTTCCTGGGGCACAGGAGCTCTGCTGAAGCCACTCCCAGGACTCCTGCAGCCCCTAGATGTGATCCATGGCCAGCAACAGCCTGTAGTAAACCAGGCAGGGAAACCCCTCTGGGGGCAGGGGGCACTGGGAGCAGTTGGGGTTGCATTACCCTGCTGCTGGAGCTGGGCTCAGCATCCCTCCTGCATCCCAAAAACCCCAGGAGAGCCACTTGGAGCTGTCTAAGGGTGATTCCTCCTTCCCATGGCATTGCAGTGGGATGCTGAGTGACTCCCAAAGCCTGCCCAGGCTGTGCCCAGGGTGGTAGCACCCACAGGGGGATGCTGAGCAGCTCCCAAAGCCTGCCCAGGCTGTGCCCAGGGTGGTAGCACCCACAGGGGGATGCTGAGCAGCTCCCAAAGCCTGCCCAGGCTCTGCCCATGCCTGCTGAAGGTGGCTGGCCCAGTTCCTGGGTCAAGGGGGGCTGAAGGGTGGGCTTGCAGCTTGGGGTGCAACCTGTGCTACAGGGGCTGGGAGCCCTGGGGTGCTTTCTCTGCACAGAAGGCAGCTGGGATTTTGGGATAGGGTCCTGGGGTATCTTTTTTTGCTCTTCCCCTCCCTCCCCTGGCCACATCTGCTTATCCCTAGGGCTGAAAACTGGAGGAAAAAGGAAAACAAATGCACTGGAACACAAAGACTTCTCTCACTGGCATCTCCCAGGGGTGGGACACAGGGCTGCCAGTGGCAGGACACACAGGCCATGCCCAGAGCAGGCACCTCAGCTCCTGCCTGGCATTAGCTGGAAGCCTCAAAAGAACTAGGAAGAGAACCTGGGAAGGGCTGATCCCCTCGGGAGGCCATCGTGTCCCAGGCTGGCTACTGGCTCCCTTCAGGGTCTGACATGTGGTTCTTCACCTGCAAGGAGAGAAACCCAGAGCATGCCAGTCCTCTGCTGGAACCACCACAGGGTTCCCCTGCCTGGCACAGGTTCCCCACAGCCAGCTGGGGGTCCTGGGTGTGGTGGGACCAGCAGCTTGGATCCAAAGGATCATTTCTACTCTGGGGGGCTTGGGTTTGGGTTTTTCCTTTGGAGTCCAGGGGCAGCTGTAACCCTAAGCAGGAAGCTGGGACAGCTTGGAAGAGCCTGCTGGAGCATCTCCTCTGCTCCAGGGGCAGCAGGTGGGGATGAAGGCTAGGAGAGCAGGAGCTGGGGCTCCTCTTACCGTCTCCTCCGTGTCTGTGCTCTCCTCGGCGCTGTCGATGGTGCGCAGGTCACTGTGTCCATCAGCTCCTGGCCCCTCCTTCCCCCGGGGGGCTGCCTCCCCTGCTGGGGATGGTGACTCTGCCCTCGGCTCTGCCCTCTTCTTCTCGCTCTCCTTGGAGCCTGCAAGGACAGGGGCAGGAGAAATGTTCAGCTTCCCATGGAAACATCAGCCCTGGCTGCGTGCCTCAAGGTCAAACCCTGGCCCTGCCAGCCCAGGGGAGGGAGAGGACACTGCTGGGCATGCAGGGAGGGACTTCTTCCACCTTGCCACGGGCACCCAAGGTGTCTCTGGCTCCTCCTCTCACCTGTGAGACGCTCTCTCCGCTGGTCCATGCGGTCCAGGCTCTCCAGCAGGCTGTCCACCTGGGCCTTGATCTGGCTCAGCTCCCCCTTGATGGAGTGGAGCTCTTCAGCTCCTACTGCAGGGAGAGGAGATGTTAGGAGCCCACCCAGAGCTGGGGAGAGACACAGTCCTGGGCAGCCACTCTAGAGCATCCTTCTCTCTGGAGTATCTTCCTCCCTAGAGCATATTAGAATCCCAGCATGCTGGGGGTTGGAAGGGAGCTCTGGGGATCACCCAGCCCCACCCCCTGCTCCAGCAGGGGCACCCACAGCAGCTTGCCCAGGGTCACCTCCAGCTGCCTGGGGAATCTCTCCCCACAAGGAGACTCCACAGCCTCTCTGCAAAGCCTGGGCCACGCCTCCAACACCCTCACACCAAACAACCTTCTCCTCCTGCTCAGCTGCAACCTCCTGGCTTCCAGTTTTCGCCCAGTGCCCCTTGGCCTGGCCCTGGGCACCAGAGAGCAGAGTCTGGCCCCAGCCTCTTGCCCCCAGCCTTCAGCTCTTGCTCAGCATTGAGCAGCTCCCCTCTGGGGCTGCTGTTCTCCAGGCTCAGCAGCCCCAGGGCTCTCAGCCTTTCCTGCTGCCAGAGCTGCTCCAGTGCCCTCAGCATCCTCCTAGCCTCCCATGGACTCTCTCCAGCAGTTCCTTGTCTCTCTGGCCCTGGGGAGCCCAGAGCTGGCCCCAGGACTCCCGATGTGGCCTGGCTAAGGCAGAAGAGAGAGGGGGAGGAGAGCCTCCCTCCAGGCTGAGCCTCCTCCTCCTCCCAGCCCCTCCCACTTACACTTTGTCCGTCCCTGGGAGCTGGTGCTGCTCCTCGCCCCTGCCTGGGGGCTCAGGCTGCCTTTGCCTCCTGCTCCCACCTGAGCTCTTCTGGCCTTGACCGGGAGGCGGTTGATGAGGGGAGGAATCTTCTGGTACTCATACACCCTGCCAGGGCACAAGAGCATGGCAGTGTGAGCACAGCCCCAGAGGGGCAGCAGCAGCCCTGCCAGCCAAGAGAACATCTCTCTGGGGTCCCTCTGCCCCGAAAGAGCTCCCAACCTGGGCATTGCCCAGCCTTCAGCATGCCCTTGCCCTACCCACTCCTCCCTCCCCAGGGCCCCCAGCCCAGGGAAGCTGTGCTGTCTTGTGTGCCCTTGGAAGGGGACAGTGCTGCTGAGCCTCTCTTGGAGTTTTTTGGGGGGGGCTGGATCCTTGGGGACACTTTGCTTCCCAGCTTTGGCAGAGCTGTGCTCAGCTCCCTCTGCTCCTGCAATCCCACACTCACCTGTATGGGAAATCATCCCTGTAGAGGTCATAGTCCAGCTCACAGGTACTGCTGCAGGAGGGAGGGACAGGAGAACAAGTCACCTACTCTGTGGGGTCACTGCTGGCCACCCCCAGGCACCCAGCTATCCTCCATCCCTAGCCTCAGGGAGCAGGAGGGATACCAAGAGGGGAGCCCAGAGGGTAGCACACAAGCTGCCAGGGCTGCAGCACAGCTGGAAGGTGGCTGTGGCCTAGCAGGGCTTTGCCCCAGAGCCAAGCAAGGGTGCTGGGGGTGATGGAGAGAGCCCCTGGGGTGGCAGCAGCAGGCTTTGCTCTCAGGAAGCTGCACTGAGAGCATCCTGATGTTAAATTTCATGGTCCCTGGCTCCATGCACATACTGCTGGCTCCCTCAGCTCCAAATTAAGAAGTGATCTGTCACCAGATTGCCTCCAATGCAGGCAGCCAACAGGCTGGCAATAAATCATGTGCCATGGACCAGGAGCAGGAGGAGGAGGAGGAGGAGGAGGAGGAAGAGGAGAAGGAAAGATGCTGAAGCTCATTTTGCTGCTTCAGCTCTTGTGGAGTCAGGGAGTGTAGGATTAAGCCTAACCCAAGGGGGGACAAAGCCATGCTCAGAGTATCACTGGGAGCCTTCCCCAGCCATGCTGCTGGGAGTGGGGGGCAGGGAGGACACAGGTTAAGGTCCCCAGCCCTGCTGCCATCCTGCTTTAGTCAAGAAGAATCCACATGGGACACAGCCCACGAGTGCCAGCCCTGCTGCTCAGGGTGAGCTGGCAACCCTGGGCTGCCAGGACCTGCCTGCTCCTCTTCTTGGCACCTGGGGGATATTTTGGGAGCTTTCAGCCCAGCCTGATTGCCTTCCATCAGTGTGATGGAGGTGGCAAGTCCTTCTCACCCCCACCTCTCACCTGGGGAAGAAGGGGCATGGGCAGCCAAAGAGGGGTCTCAGCCCATGGCATGGGGAAGGTGCCACCTCTGATGCCCACTACAGCTGGAGCCACTGCTGAGAGGGACAGGGATGCCACAGGCCACTTCTCACCATGGCAGCACCACAGCAGACCTGCTTTTGGGGTCTGGCACCCAACTAAGGCCACAGCAGGGGTTTTCCTGGCTCAGCTCTTTGCTCAGAGCATCCCTGGCTGCCACATTCCAGCAGTCCCTGCCCTGCACTGCATCCCTCCAGCACCATGGCAACGGGCAGAGCAATTAGTTCAATCAGGGCACTCCCCAAGGAGGCAGAGGGAGCCCAGCTCCTCTCCTCTCCTCACCACATGCCTGCTGAGCTGGGGAGCAGAAAGCACAGGGTGCTGGAGACCTGCTCTTCTACTACCACGGGTGCCACCATCACCATCAGCTCCTGCTCTTGCCAGGACCTTCCCCACCTCTGTGTCCCCACCCCAAGGAGCAGCATTTAGAGGCTAGAACTGCAACCAATGTTGACATCTCTAACAGGGGTGGAGACCCCAGGGCTCTGCTCCTCCCCTGACACCTTTGGATGGGGAAAGGAGGATCTCCACAGCCCACAGGTAGCACACACCCAGCAAAGCCTCCAGCCACCACGGATGTGGCCAGGAGAAGCTCCAAGAGCTTCTCTGCTGGGGTAGAGATATCTGCACCACCCCCAGGGGCAGAGGGAGAGCAAGGGAGAGCAGGAGGCAGGCATGGGGCAAGTCCCCAGCCCCAGGCAGGTCCCCAAATGCTGCCACTCACTGGTACAGGCTGCTGCCATGCTGTCGCTTCTGGCCCAGCCTGGCTCGGCTCGGCTTGGGGTCCCTGGACATGTCCAGATCTGCAGGGAGAGAGAGCAGTGGAATGAGCACTGAGAAGTAAAGGAGATGCCAACACCCTACCCCATGTAAATGCATCTCCAGAACTAGCTCCCTGGGGGCTCCTGGCCAAGCTCCTCTCCTGGCTGGAGATGTCGCACTCCAGAGCAGCCACAGGACGAGCCCAAGGCTGGCAGCTCTCCCTCCAGCTTTAAGTTTTTGGGGAAGGGCAGGAGGAGCCCAGGGTTATGCCAGGACATGGAGCAGCTCTGGATATCCTTGCAGCAGCCCCTTCCTGAGGGTGCCCCATCCCCAGGCTGGCCAAGCTCCAGTTAGGATGGGAAATAGCACCTCTGGTGATGAGGGTCCTTAACCCCCAGAGACATTTCCCACCACCGTGGTGAATCTGCCTTGGCTATTGCTCCTGCTGGCTGCTTGGGCCATGTTTTGGGGAGCCCCAGGCCAGTGGGATGCTGGTGAGTGCAGCCCTCCATGGAGAGGTGCTGAGAGGTGGGGTGGAGATGTCTGTCACGCATAGCTTGGTGATGCCATGTCACACCTCCCCTTCCTGCAGGGTTTCACAGCCAAGCTGCCTTCAACCTCTTTGCTGAGTATCTATTGGAGATCCAGCAATGTGATGCTTGGCTAACATCTCCCTTGGGGCTCCAAAACCTCTCTGGCCCCTGGGGTAGGAGCTGCTGGGTGAGATGTTGAGGGCTTCTTCTTGCAGAGTCTCCCTTGGCCACGGTAAGCATCACCAACTGTCTCCAGGGGTGACATTGTGGATGTCCCTGCACTGGGGAACCTCAAGCTGAAGCCTCCTGAGTCTTCTGGGAACACAACAGCCCATTGGTGAGGTCTAGACCTCCCTAGGAGTGTGGCCACAGGCCATGGGTCTCCCCTCCAGCCCCACATCTGCAGGAGCAAGGTCCCTCCCTCCCAGCAGAGGAGAGCCAGGTCCCAGCAGAAGGAAACAGGCACTTGTTTGCTTTCCAGGCTGTCACCTCGTGTTGTGACAAAGTCTGCAGGCTGGCTCTGATCTCCAGGCAAGCTGGGGAAGGTGCTCCACTCCCCCTGGGCATGCCAGGTGATGCTGGCACCCAGGTTGTGGGATGGGGGTGCAGCCAGCACCCTGGGGACAGCTGAGCTCACCACTCAGGACCAGAGCCCACCATCAACATCCTCCTCTGCAGCCCATCACACCCACCCCACAGAGCCACCCACAGCCACTGGAGACCCCAGCACCCCAGCCAGGAACCCCAACCATGCTCAGTCTTCCTGCCACAGGCCACCTGCCCTGAGGGGACTGTCCTGCTGGGGCAGGGGACAGGGGCAAGCAGGGCTCCATCACACCTAGGCCATCAGCCCTGCATCTGGGCTCCCCTCCCTGAAATGGCAGAGGGGGTATCCCCATACTGGGGGTGATGGTAAGGAGGCATCCTGGTACTGGGAGGAGATCCCTGCCCTGGGGGTGATGGTATGGGGGACATCCCACTACTGGGAGGACATCCCTGACCTGGGGTTGATGCCATGAGGGCATCCCAGTACTGAGGGGACATCTTTGTCTCAGGGAGGCAATGACATGGGGAGGGGGTGTGTGGGAAAGGCAGGTAGAGGCATGCCAGTACTGGGAGGAGATCCCTGTCCTGGGAGGGTAATGGTGTGGAGGTATCCTGGTACTGGGAGGATAACCCTGTCTAGAGTGGGCAATGACCTAGGGGAATGCCAAGTACCAGGAGGACATCTCTGTCCTGGGGGGAATGGCATGGGGTCAGCCTAGTACTGCAAGGACATCCCTGTCTTGGGGGGCAGTGTTATGGGGAGGGGGTTAATGTTATGGGGGTATCCAGGTACTGGGAGGACAGCCCTGGCTTGGGGGTAGTGGCATGAGGTCAGGCCAGTGGTGGGAGAACCACCAGGTAATGGCAAGGAGGGGGGGATGGGAATTGCAGGAGGGGTCACCCCGGTGCTGGGAGGACATCTCCGTCCTGGGGGCAGTGGCATGGGGAGGGTAAGGGCATGCGGTCAGCCCCGTACCGGGAGAGCAGCCCGGCCCCCGGGAGCGGGCTTGGGGGCGGCTCGGTACCGGGAGGACATGTGTCCGGGCTGGGGAGCGACTGGTCCAAGGGGGCGGGGGCACCCCGGCGCGGGGGTCGGGTCCGGCCCTGCCCGGGCTGGAGGACACCTTCGTGCAGCAGAAGGCTTCCTGCAGGGGGTAGCCGGGGTGAGCATCCCGGGGCCGCAGCATCTCCCGGGGAGAAGGCAGATCCCGGGGGAGGGGANGGGAGGGAAGACCCCGCCCCAGCAGGGCTTTATTGCAGCGCTGGGGCAGTGGCTTGTCCTTCCCCGAGGCTGCGGAGGTCTGGAGATGGTGGCTGTGCTGGGCTGGTCTCCATCCTCCATCTTCGTCCTCCTTCACCCTCCTTCGTCTTCCATCCCTATACTCAACCCCATCCTCCACCTCTGTCTTCATCCTCCACCCACCTCAGGTGCTTTCCACCATCTCCTGTCTCAGCCCCTGCAGGGTGCCAGCTCAAGGATGGCACTGGCATGTCCCCCCCAGAGGCACCCACCAATGCCTGCTGGTGCTAGGGACACAGGCCCAATGGGGGTGGCTAATGCCAACCCTCCAAAACACCCCCAGGGTGCTGGAGACGTGAGCTCAGGCTGGTCCTGACTCCACCGACCCCAGCACTTGCTCCAGGGATGGAGCTGGAGGGACCACCCAGCACCATCAGGATATGGGCCATGGCAGAGGGAGAGTCTGGTGGATCTAGCTGAGGAGGCAAAGGAGACAAATGGCTCTTCCCAAGGGCCAGAAGAGGGATTTTATTAACTGCCTAGCAGGTGGTGAGGGAGGGAGTGATGGTGAGGAACCAGGTGATGATGAAGACCCAAGTGATGAACCCACAGCACCAGGCTGGGGGGTTCCCATCCAGGCTGGGATGATGGCTTAGAGCTGAGCCCTGTCCTCACCCTGAGCCATGCCAAGGTCTATGTCCTCTAGAAGCCTCCCTTGGCCTCCTCATCAGATTAGGATTATGGTCTGGACAAAGCCTGATTGAAAATTTATGAGGAGGATGCTGTTGGACCTGGCTGTTGTGAGGGCATCTCCTTGCCCTGGGAGCTGTCAGTCTGATGGCAACAGAGGAAGGTGAGATGCAGAAGAAGACACCATTTCAGGGATGCTGATGTAGAGCATGTGCCCTTCTTGCCAGGTCCCAGCACCATGGGCTTCTTCAGCTCCATGTCCTCTGTGTGGGGAGCCATGGGGAGGGTCCTTCAGAGCCATGGCCAAGGCTTAGCATGGCACTGGGATCCTCCTGAGCCGTGGTCCAGGCTTGGCATGGCACTGGGATCTTTCTGAGGTATGGTCCAGGCTTGGCATGGCTCTGGGATCCTCCTGAGCCATGGTCTGGTCTTGGCACAGCAGCCAGTGCTGGCCAGTGCCCGGGGCTGCTGCCTCAGGGGTCCAGCTGCCATAGGGAGATGTGCTCTTGGGCTATGATGGGATGTGGAAAGTCAGGGTTCCTCATGGCAGGAAGGACCCAGGGGGCTGGGCCACAGATCCAACAGAGCTGAGGGTGACACCAGCAGGGCTCAGCACCCCTGAGAAGGTGCAGGAGGGCTCCTGGCCACTCACTTACCAAACTGGCAGATGTACCGGTTTCGGGTCTTGCAGCGTTGGTCGTTCCAGTTGAAGGCAGCCAAGGCCTGCATCTCCACACAGTTCCCAAAGCTGTTCCCCAGGAGGAGGGTGGTGAGAGCAGCCAGTGTGGTGGCAGGGTGGTGACACTCTACAGAGGTCAGGAGACCTCTGGACTCACTGGACACTTACCCCTGGTTGTCTGGCTGCCCGAAAGCGAAGCTGCTGAAGGAGGATGGCTCACCCACATCCCAGCGGAAGGAAGCCTTGGATGTCTTGTAGGTGAGACCTGAGGGGTGGGAGTTAGGGTGGCATGAGCACTGCGCCCTGGGCACCCCACATCCTACCTGCTGCCCTCACTCACCAATCCAGAAATTCCCAGTCTCGAAATCGGTGTCTGTTACCCTGTTACCGGTCTCCAGGCGGCTGAGGTAGAAAGCCAGGATGTCCTGGACCTTCTGGTTTCTGATCTGGGCCAGCATTGCCCCTTTCTCCTGCAGGGAAGGGAACAAGTTGCCTCCAAACACATGCCCCAGAGAGGTTTCCACACTTTCCAAGCTGCACAGGGATGCCTGGAACACCCCAAGGGCTCACCTGGCACTTGGCCTTGGCTCCGTAGTAGGTGTCAGCCTCTGGGGACACCATGAAGCAGTCGCCGTCTATCTGTATGTCGCAGGCATGGAAGGGGAACCGGATCTTGGCTGGGGGCACAGGCAGCTGTGGTGGGTCCTCATGCTGGAGGGTCCAACAGAGGACCCTTGGCCTCACGGGCAGGTCGCCTCTGCCACCCCGAAGCCACGCAGGTGGGGCTCAGACTCACTGCCGCACTCGGGGCCCCCGTAGCCTGCATCGCAGAGGCAGGAGCACTCCTCCTTCCTGAGCTTCCCGTGGAGGCACTGCCCGCTGCACCTCACTGCGGGCAAGGCACTGTGTCGGCTGCGGGGGGCTCGGCAGCCCCTGCCCGCCTCGGCTGCCCACCCCGCCCTGGTTCTGCACCAAACCTGTGCACCGATGCACTGCACTGCCCCTGTGCCTGCATGCACTGCACCGACACTGCACAGGCATGCACTGCAGTGGCCATACACAGCACAAGTGAGGCAAGGGGAGGCTGAGGTGAGGTGGGTGCCCCTCACCTTGGCAGTAGCGGCCGGTATAGCCAGGGGGACAGGCACACTGGCAGCTGCTCATGTCGAGGCGCCCACCGTTCCTGCAGCTCATGCGACAGGGGTTCCTGGGCACCTCTGGGCACAGCAGAGAGGCAGCCTGGGTATCCTGGGCTGCACCCCCAGCCGGGGTGGGGTGCAGGCAGTGCCAGAGGCCAGGGGGAGGAGGACTCACCGCAGAGCCCGCCGCCATGGTCCCAGGACTTGAAACAGCCGGAGAGGCCGGCGGTGCAGAGGGAGCACCAGGGGCCTTGTTGGTAGGGCAGGACAGGCCTCCCTGCCGCCTCCCAGTTGCCCCTGTGGCCGCAGGCAGCTGCCCACCTCTGTGCCCCTCCCCTCCTCCCGCACAGGCCCCGCCCCTACCCCTCGGAACCCATCAATCACCC
>VWZX01000533.1:47678-94912 GCA_013399015.1 Galbula dea
CCCCCTCCAGCAGACATCCCCCCAAACCCCTCTCCCACTTACCTCCAGGAGCTCTTGCAGACAACTTCTCCAGAACATCTAACTTCATCTCACCCACCCTCCACCCCAGGAGGTTCCAAAGCAGCAGCACCAAGAACTTCCAGCAGATGCCTGAGGTAGGGTGGAACCGGACCTCCATGACTTGGAAAGGAGGATCTGGAAGAGCCAAGGAGCCCCGCAGCAGCCGCGGTGTTGGGAGCGAGCTCGGCTCCGCGCTCCTGCGCGCTCCTGCCTGGGTGTGCGTGTCTGCTTGTAGGATTTGATCCTATTCAGAGCTCCAGACAGGCACCGCTGGACAGCTCGGACAAAAGCTTGATGGCTGAGGAATGGCTCTGTCAAAACAGTTGGAGCTCGTTGGCTCGAACAGGGCAGACAACTCCTGGGGCGCTGGGCTACAGCCCCAGCGGGGGATGCTCTGTGGTGGGGTCAGTCTCCACTGCTCTGCCCTAAGCCCTGCCACCGAGCTGGGATCTGGGATCGGGATGGGAAGGCAGCCAGGAATCGGGATCGAATGCAGCATCTGCTTCAGGGTACTGGGATGTTAAGGGGGGTGTTNCTATGAATTAAAGATGCTGAGGAGGTAACTCACACCAGCGTGGCATGAAGCCAAATACCCGCTCCGGGGAGCTGGGCAGCATGGATACAGGGTGGGAGGATGCGAGGGCTGGGGGCCAGCTGTGGGAGAGATGCCAGGCTCCGAGGGGAGAGACACACAAGTCTCTGTAGGGCAGGGGTCCCGGAGCCCATGCTGCTCAGGGGGCTCAGAAGCACCCTGATGGTTCTTGCCCTGGTGCAGGGCTCCTAGCACACATGATGTATGGAGTTAGGGGTGGCTGGGGGACAGCAACTTGCTGTCGTGTCCCTTCCTCTGGGCTGTCATGGGAAGGAGGGATCAGGAGCATCCTACCCACAAGCTATGGGGGCTGAGTGGGATGTCAGCGGAAAGCCAGCTCTGAAAGCCTTTAGTTCCAGCTCCCTGAGCCTAAAGCTAGTCCTGGACTGAACCTCGGTCCTAATGTTGATGCTAACTTCAACCCTCATCCAAACTCTCCTATTCTAGGGACCTTAGTACCAGTCCTAACAGTAATCTTAACCCTAAACCTAACACAAAACCTGACCTTAGACCTAAACATGACCTTAATAGTAACCCCAAACCTAAGCCTAACTAAAACCCTAATGATAACTCCAACCCTAACCCTAAGGCTAAACCCAACCCTAACCCTAATGCTGACCCAAACCCCGACCCTACTGTTAATGCCAACTCTGATGCCAACCTGCACCCCAGCGCTAGGCTGCAGCAGAGCCCTGGGGTCCCCCCTCCCTCAGCCGGGGCTGAGCTCCTCCCAGCGAAGCAATGCCGAGGCTGGTGAGCCCTTGGTGTCGCCAGGCTGCCCTCCTCAGCAGCCCCAGCCCCAGCCCAGCCCCGATCCCCAAAGCCATCCCTTCTTCTGGGAGACTTTCCCACGGGATTAGCCTCATCCTGCAGCTCCATGTGCCGGGAAGTCCCAGAGCCGTGCAGGGAGCCCAGCACTACCGGTAGAGCCGTGACAGCCACTGCCTGGCCCCAGCATCTTCTGGTCCTGTGCTATGAAAGGTCCCGAAGCCTGCTGATGTGTGGAGAGAGGAGGGAGGGGAGGGGCTGGTGCCGGTGCCAAAGAGAAACTTTCCTACAACTCGCTCTAGGCCAGGGCAAAAACCAACAAACACCCAGGCGCCGGCCGCAGATAGATCTCAGCAAGCACAGGGAGCACTCCGAGCCAGCAGCACAGAACTGGATCGCTGGTATCATCCCTGCAGCCTGCCTGGTTGGAGCCAGCCCTGCCACCATGCTCCTTGTCCTGCTGCCAGTCTGGCTGGCCCTGAGCATCCTGCAGTTGCCCCTCTTCAGCACCCAGGTAAGGACCCTTGTGCCCCCATCCTGGCCCCAGTTGCAGACCCTCCGCTGGGAGCTTCTCAGCACCCACCTCTCTACCCCCAGCACCCCAGCACCACCCCAGGGTGAGGTTATGGCATGGCCGTGGTGCCCACAGGGCTGCCCAGGGCTAATGAGAAAGTCATGGAGCTTTTCCCCTGCAGCAGCAAGATAATGCTGAACCCACCTGAGGCATCCAAACACTGAGGCAGGACCAGGTGGAAGGGCTGAGGCTGGAGGAGATATGAAGGCAGGGGCAGATGGCACACTGGGATGGGCAGGAAGAGGCTCTGCCTAGGGCAGGGCATGCAAACTAACCCCAAAGATGCTGCCTGCTTGGGAGGGTCCCCTCAGGCTGGGGCAGGGCTGTGGGGGAGCCAGCAGATGACCCAAGGATGTGTCCTTGTGTCCCCTCAGGAGTGCCTGAGCCAGCAGCAGGCTCTCAGCACCGTGCGGCAGATGCAGAAGCTGCTGGCAGCGCAGGAGGCTGCCCATCTGCGGGGCACCCGTGGGCTCCGGCTACAACTCACCATCCTCCAGAGCCACCTCCAGAGCCAGGCCACCAAACACAACGGTAACCCCATCCAGGTCACCTCCACAGGGGTGACATCCTCCCAGGGCCAGCTCTGAGCTCCTAGATCCTTAACGAGCAGCCTGGGCAATAGAAGCCTAGCTCCTCACTGGGGCTGGTGTAGGTTTCAGCCTGGCATCATCCATCTGTCTGTCTGTCTATCTGTCCACAGAGACCTGTCCACAGCTGGGGGTGCCCCTGAACGGTCGGATATTGGGTCGGAACAGGCGGCTTGGCCACGAGGTTCACTTTGTCTGCGATGCTGGATTCCGGCTGGTGGGCTCGGAGACACGCGCCTGCCGGCACAACCGCACGTGGAGCGGCACCCAGCCCTTCTGCAGAAGTGAAGTGGAGCAGGGTCGGGGTGTCCCGGGCTCAGCCCTGCCCAGAGGGTCCTCTGTCACCCTGAGCTGATGAGGTCCCGACTGCTCTCCTCCCCTGGTCACAGGGAGAGCAGCTCAGAGGCTGCAGCCATGGGCACTGAGGCTGGGCAGCAGGCTGGGGTCAGGATGGGTTTCTCCAGCTGGTGTTCATGAGCTTCTTCTCCCTAGGTATTGATGACTGCTCCAGCAACCCGTGTGCCAACGGTGGGACCTGCGTGGATGGCAACCAGAGCTACACGTGCCTTTGCCCAAGGGGCTGGTCAGGACCCAACTGCCAGAGCCCCATCTATGCCTGTAGGTGCCTGGGTTTGGGCCACGGAGAAGGGGGATGCTGGTGAGAACAGCACCCTGCAACGCTGTGTCTGCCTTCCCCTTCCCTGGCAGCTCCCTGGGATCTCAGCCCCCACCTACCCCTCTGTGCCCCCCACCCCAGCAGTGACACCCTCTCTCCCCACACACAGACTGGGTGGCACTGGGCAATGCCTCCTTCAACCGCCAGCCCCGCTGTGCCGAGGGTCGCTCGGGCTCCAGGCGCTGCACCTGCGACACCGGCTTCCAGCTGCGAGCCGGTGGCATATGCCAGGGTAAAATGGGATGTGAGGATGGCAGGGAGGGAGGGGGGAAACTGAGGCTGGGCAGTGATGGGACCCCTCAGCTCTGCCCCACTCTGTCCCCTAGATGTGGATGAGTGCCAGCTCTTCCAGTCCAGCCCCCAGACTCGGCTTTGCATCCATGACTGCCTCAACCTCCCCGGCTCCTACCGTTGCCTCTGCCCCCCTGGCTACCTGCTTCATGCCGATGGCAGCACCTGCGAGGGTAAGAGCAGCGGGTGCAGGGCAGGGAAGTATCCCATGGAAGCAGGGGAGCAGCAGGGACAGCTCTGCTCATCCCGTGTCACTGCTGCAGATGTGAACGAGTGCTCCAGGAAGCAGCACAACTGCACCCAGGAGGACCTCTGCATCAACACCTTCGGCGGCCACCGCTGCGTGCGCCCCAAGTGCCCCCCACCTCGCCACAACACCAGCTACGTCAAGACCTCTACCTTGTGAGTACTCCCCGTGGCTTGGGCCGTGGCATGTTCTTCAGGTGGTGGCTCTTCTGGTGCCCTGGGGACCACCTCATGTCACCCAGGGGCAGCGGGGAGAGTGCCAGCCAGTGCTGGTAAGCAAACAGCTACGTGGGGTGTCTGAGTCTTCTTGGCACGCTCCCCAGCTGTCTCAGGATGCCAGTGGCTGGAGGTGTGGGTGGGAACACCCCACTACATGATGGCTTTATGCAGGACATGGGCCCCACAAGCCCCAGCCTGGGGGGAGTGATGCCATGCAGGATGCTGCTCATCCTTGTGGTGTTGTTGGCTGCCATCCAGCAGGCAAAACAGCCCTGGTCTTGCTCGTGAGATGAAATCACTTTGTAGTCAGATATAAGCCACCCAAGCAGAGGAGAATCCCTGCTCCAGACAGGCTCCTCTGAAGGAGGCACATGTGAGCCTGGCTCCATCCATGGCCTCCAGCCCTGGTCCCAGCCTCAGAGCATGACCCAGAGTCGCATCCCTTGCAAAGCATGGAGTTTTCCAAGCAGAGATCCAGCTCTGGGCACACTTGGATGTGCCTGCCTCGGGTTGCTGTGCTGCAGGACTGGCAGTGGGGCTGGAGGTGCTGCTTGTGGCGCGAGCAGGACCTGTTTGCAGAGGTGTGGGCAGCTCCCCTGAAGGCACTGAGTGGTGGGAACCCTTCTCTCCTGGCAGCCAGTGCGAGAGGAACCCCTGCCCCATGGAGAGCCGAGCCTGCCGCTTGGCTGCCACCTCCATCTCCTTCCACTACCTGCCTCTCCAGGCCAACCTCACGGTGCCTCATGTCCTCTTCAAGATGTCCAGCACCCAGTTGGTGGGTGACAGCCTGCGCTTGGCCATCGTGGGGGGCAGGGGCCAGGGTGTCTTCAGCGTGCGTCGCTCCGGCCGGCAGACAGGAGAGCTGGTGCTCAGCAGCCCCGTGGGGGGCCCAGCCACGCTGGAGGTGGAGCTGGAGATGAGTGAGTTCTCCCACAAGGTCCTCCTGGGCAAGCACATCTTCAAGGTCACGACCTTTGTGTCTGCCTATGAGTTTTGAGGCCCTTGGGAGGTGGGTGTGGGGGCAAGCTGAAGGTCTCTCCGGGTGAGTGATGGTGCAGGTTCAGCTCAGTGGTCCTGGTTCTTGTCCCATTGGAGACATCCCTCTCCTGTCATGCTTCTTGGTGGCTGATAGGGCAAAGCCACAGCAGCAGGAGCAGTGTCTGTCGTTAAGGCTGCAAGGAAAACCCTTCAGGCAACGGGGGAAGCAGGCTAGAGGTGCCTGTGCCTGCCAGCCCCCCTCCTTCTCTGCCTGCACAGCACACAGAGGGGCATGGTAGGGTCAGAGGACAGCATGTGGCATGGGGGTCCAGCTCCTTGTATCTTGTAACCTCTATTAAAAGATAAGTGGCTATGGGAAGGGTCTTCTCCTTGCTCTGTGTGCCAGAGTAGCCCTGAACTCCTGAGGCAAGGCTTACATGGAGAGCTGGGGCCTGTGGTCACAGCAGGGTCCCCTTGCAGAGCTGGGCTTGCCAGTAGAGCTGTCAAGCCCACCCAGGACCATGCAGTGTCCATATCCCTCCCAGTACCACTCTTCCTGGGGGCAAGGCAGAAGAGTTCCCCAGTGCAGGACTGGGACAGGGGCAAAACATGCAGCTCTGCACAGCTGAGGCTTGTCCCCAACCCCTTTGATAGGCAAGGAGGGGATGGTGACCAAGGGCTGTGCTTCCTCAAGGCCAGGAGACTTCCCTCTGCAACATCTCTGACAGCAGCCAACCTCACAGGCAGTCAAAGCTGCAGCTCCACAGCTTGCTGAGCACTTGAGCTGTTTCCCTGCTCCCACCTCAAGAAAGGTGGGTGGACAGCAAGGACAAAAGAGGTGAAGCCCTCCACACTCCCTGGGCACTCCCTGCCACCCTCCAGAACCCTGAGCAGGGTGAGTTGGCCAGCAGCTGAAGGTTGAAAAGGTGACAAGGGCCTTTGGGGACAGCAATTGGAGGACATGCTGCCCTCAGGACACCCTTGCCTCTGTACACAGAAGGCTTCTGAGGTGAGCAGCTGGCTGGCCCGTGCCAGTGTCCCTCACACAAAGCAGCTGCTGTCCACGGACCTCAGGCAGCTCATAAAGACCTCCTTATGCACCGGCTGCAGGCACTGCCACCAGCTCCCAAGGCTCAGCACGGCTACTTGGCTGGAGGAAGGGGAAAAAGGCTCCCTGAGGCCAGCAGAGCTCTGGGATGGGCTGGTGGGGCTGTGGCATGAAAATCCACAGCTGGCCAGGGCCAACTGAGGAGAGAGGCTGGGGTGGGAAGGAGAGAATTACAAGGGTAAATACTTTTGCCTGTGCATGAGGTGTCCCAGCCAAATTGGGCAGCCCAAATGTGGGTTTGCAGAGGTTTCTTAGACCCTTCACACCTTCAGAGATAACACAACTTCACTAGTTAACCAAACACCCACAATACTGATCACTAGCCATAGTCAAAGTCTGCAAAGAAAACATTTTTGCAGCATTCTTGCTGCCTGTTTATTGATCCAGAGGCCTCTGGAGTCAGTCCTGTCGAAGTTCTGCGATGCCAGATGAGGCTGGGAGGATCTCAAAGCTGCATTGGAGGGGCTGAATGGTCACAGACCCCCAGCATGGTGGGCGTCAGAAGGGACCTCTGGGATCACCCACTCCAAACCCCCCTGCTCCAGCAGGGGCACCCACAGCAGCTTGCCCAGGGTCACCTCCAGCTGCCTTGGCAATCTCTCCATACAAGGAGACTCCACAACCTCTCTGGGCAGCCTGGGCCAGGGCTCCAACACCCTCACACCCAACAAGTTTCTCCTTCTGCTCAGCTGGAACCTCCTGGCTTCCAGTTGGTGCCCAGTGCCCCTTGGCCTGTCCCTGGGCACCGCTGAGCAGAATCTGGCCCCAGCCTCTTGCCCCCAGCCTTCAGCTCTTGCTGAGCATTGAGCAGCTGCCCTCTGGGGCTGCTCTTCTCCAGGCTCAGCAGCCCCAGGGCTCTCAGCCTTTCCTGCTGCCAGAGCTGCTCCAGTGCCCTCAGCATCTTCCTAGGCTCCCATGGACTCTCTCCACTAGTTCCTTGTCTCTCTTGACCTGGGGAGCCCAGAGCTGGCCCCAGGACTCCAGCTGTGGCCTGACTAGGGCAGAGGAGAGTTGGAGGAGAACCTCCCTTGATCTGCTGCTGGTCACACTGCTCTTCATGTAGCTCAGAGCCTCGCACCTGAGCTGACACCGAGGGAAACCTCGCTCCCTAGCGCCCTCTCGCCGCCGCAGCTATTTTGTCCCCTGCGCCCCGCCGTAGCCCCGGCCGTTTCCATGGCGACGGCCCCGCGGCCTAGGCCCCGCTGCTGGAGCCGGGCGCTGGCGTGGCGGCCTCAGGCCGGAGGCCCCCCGCTCCCCTCCTGGGTATGAGGCGGGGACGGGGCCGCTCTCAGTCGCCTCTGCGGGGAGAAGGTGAGCAGAATAGAAAAGAGGAGGTGGTGGAGCAGCGGGAGGGGAGTTACCCCAGCGCTGCAGCCCGGCCGGGTGCGTGTTCCCTCCGAAGGGGTGAGCCCGGTAACTCCCTTCCCTGACTTGTAGTGAACTAATCTAGTTACCGAGGAGTTAACAGCCGGTTCACAACCACTGTCTACGGTGACTGGGTGAGCCCTGAAAGTTGGGGGTTGGACTAGATGACTTTTAAAGGTCCCTTCCGACCCAAACTGTTCCAACGAAGATAATGAAAGGGCTTTTGGTGAAGAGAAAGAACCATGTTCTAGCTCTGTGAGTCATCCACAGAGAGAAAAAGGCTGTGATTTGAGTATGGATAGAGGGAGACAGCCTTGGGGAAAGGGGCAGGTCTGTAAATCATCTGCAGAGAGATGTTAGTTGTATTTCTGATGAGATAAAGCAGAGAGAATGTGAGAGGATAAAAGGAGACTAAGGCTACAGCTCCCTGAGAGTCCCTCAAAGAACACTTGGAAAGAAGCCTTAGGTAGGTAAAAGAAAGATTTGAGGGGAGTTGGACTAGATAATCCTTGTGGGTTCCTTCCAGCTTAGGACATTCTATGATTCTGTGCTGACTTTGTGCCTGTGTTTTCTGTAGGTAGGTTGGGGTAATAAGATCTCCCTGGGCTGGGCACTGGGGAGGCCACACTTCAAATCCTGGGCTCAGTTTTGGGCTCCTCACTCCAAGAAGGACACTGAGGTGCTGGAGTGTGGCCAGAGAAGGGCAAGGAAGGTGGGGAAGGGTCTAGAGCACAAGTGTTGTGAGGAGCAGCTGAGGGGACTGGGCTTGGTTAGGCTGGAGAAGAGGAGGATCAGGGGAGACCTTCTTTCTCTGTACAACTCCCTGAGAGGAGGCTGGAGCCAGGTGAGGGTTGGTCTCTTCTCCCAGCTGACTAGCGATAGGATAAGAGGAAATGGCCTCAGGTTGTGCCAGGGGAGGTTGAGGTTGGACATGAGGAAGAATTTCTTCCCCAGAAGGGTTGCCAAGCTCTGGCCCAGGCTGCCCAGGGCAGTGGTGGAATCACCACCCCTGGAGGGAGTCAAAAAGCCATCTAGATGTGGCACTTAGTGACATGGTTTAGTGGCCTGGGAGTGTTGGGTCAGTGCTTGGGCTTGATCCTCTTAGAGGTCTCTTCCAACCTAAATGATTCTGTGAGTCTCTGATCCAAATCCTTCTGCTCACTCTCTGCCAGCCCTCCAGTGCTTTTCTCTCATCCAAAAGACTGCAGGTGAGCTAGAGCCCTTCTCCTTTTCTGTCAGCACACTTGTGCAAGTGACTCAGACTACCTGAAGCTGCTTCCCTCTGTCAGCTGGCCAGCTAACATCCTCTCTGCTTCCTGAGGAGCAGTGAGCATGAGACAGAGGCACCTGGAGTCAGCTCAGGCCCAGCCCTGCTGCTGGCTTGTACTCTCTGGTATCTCTTGCACCTGAAGGGAAGCAACCCAGCTGTCTGTTGGTGAAAGCTCATCCTGGTTGTGGTTTGTAACTCACCTTGGCAGTTCAGCCTTGCTGTCTCCTGCCTGGAGCCCAGACACTGTAGGACAGCTGAACAGTCAAGCTGCTTCCTGCATGGATGTGCTGCAGATTTAACTTTCTCTCCTCTTCTTCTAGCAGCAGGCTGCTTTCTACTTGTGCTGTGGAGTCAACTCCTGCTTCCTTTCCTCTTTTTGTCCTTAAAGTTCCCTTTTGCAGTTCCTAGTCTTTCCAGCCCCTTTTCTGCTGACAAAGGAGGCTCTGTTTCCATGGATGCTGTGTGCTGTGACCCCTCTGCTCCAGTGGGGCCACCTGATCTCCCAACACTTCTCTGGCCTGGCTGGCATACCTGAGCCAGGTGACAGCATAAACACAGCCCCAGAGCACAGCATCATGATTTGCTTCCTCTCCTGGCTGCCACCAAATGACCCTCTTGGCTCTTTTAACTCATCTTAGGCCTAGATCCGTTCTGTGCCTGGCAATACCTGCAGGTTTCCCTTTGCTGAAGGGTCTGGGGTGTTGTTGTTTCACTCAGGCACCAGGACTTGCTTTTAGAGTCTGTTTCTTCCCTTTTGCTCCTCTCAGCCACAAGTCCCCTCTGCAAGGAGAAGTCTCTCCTCAGATGTGCCATCATTTTAGCCCCTCCAGCTCTCTCTCCACCTTGGAGCCTCTTCTCCATGGCCAGGGCTCACTCCCACCAGGTCACATCTTTATTGTTTTCCACTTTTCATTCCTGTAGATGAACATCTGCAACAAACCTCCTAGTAAGACAGCCCCAGAGAACTTGGCTGCAGCTGCCCCTGAGCTCCAGACCCGACGTGCTCGAAGGAATGGCTGGAGCAGGCCTCTGCACCTCTTCCAGATCACTGCCTGGCTCCTCTATGTCTTCTTTGCACTGGTTGGCTTTGGGATCCTGGTTCCTCTCCTGCCTCAACACTGGCTGCCTGCTGGTTATGTTGTATCCTTTGCTCAAGAGGAGAACCTGGGCTGTGCTAAACCGTCAGTGGGGTTGACAGGGAGCAGAGGAAGCAGCTGAGCCAGAGTCTTTTCTGATCTAGAACCATAATCTTGATCTTCTCCTGTCTGTATAGAACCCCAGTTATTTTGGGATCCTCTCTGCCCTTCAGGTTTAGGTAGGTCACTAGCATTCTGCTTGGTTTGGGATCCTCTCTGCCCTTCAGCTTGAGGTAGGTGACTAGCATTCTGCTTGTCTCCTTCCTCCCTCTCTCTTAAGGTGACTGTCTGCCACTCTTCTGCTCTCTCCTTCTGCCTCTGGGTCCCCTTTGCTTTGGATTCTTCTTCTGCCAGTGTGCTGCAGGCTTTGAGGGAAGCTGTACTCCAAAAGCCCCTCCTGAAACATCCTTGCCACGATGGGCAGCTCCACCTCCCTGTGCTGAGTGGCTGAGCCCTGAAAGGCAGCTTTCCATGCTTATCCTTAACACAGTGTGGCTTGCCTGGAGTAGCTGGCAGCTGATCTCCTCCTCAGTGAGGCTGTAGAACAAACAACACAGGAAGGTTAACTTTTTGCACACATGTTCCTCTTGTTTAGTATCTTGAGAAGGGAACTCAGGGGGGAGGGCAGTGGTTCTGTGAGCAGGCAGGATTCCTGCTTTAGGTCTTAATAAATCCTTCCCTGTTTGTAGATTCTTCCCAAATCTCAACAGCAAGTTCAGATGTCTTGATCAAAAGTGCTCCTAAAGCATTTCCACTCTGAGCTGCTGCTGCAGCTGGAAGTCAGAATCCCAAGAGGTGAGACTGACAGGGCCTGGCTGTTGCCCTTCTGTAAGCTCTGGAGGGGGGAGCCTCTCCCATAGGGTTCTGGCTGAGCAGAAGGAGTGCCAACTGATCTATACTAATTCCTTCATCTGATTCTTCTCTTTCTTGGAAGTTTGGTTCTTGTGAAGGGGCTTGTCCACACCCCCTTAGTGCCTGTTCCTTTCCAGGGAGTCTGGATGGACTAAGACAAGTGGCCCTGTGGCAGCAGGCTGCATGTGGGGTGAGATGCTGGTAAGTAAAGGTAGCTTTGCAACCCTCCTGTGCTAGGAAGGACATCTCTGTGAGGCAGAGTGGGACAGAGTAAGGAAGATTCTTCCTGTAGATGCCATGATCTCTTAGCCAAAGGAGATTTCTTCCAGCATAAACACCTCTGCTTAGTAAAGCTCAGACTAATCTGCTGCAACCTCCTGCTCTCCACCTGGGTGACTTTTGTGTGTTCAGGCTAAAAAACCGTGCCCTCCCTCACCTGTAGAGTCCTTAACTGGGTATCCCAGTGTCCAGGGGTGTGTTTCCTCTACCATTTAGTTGTTCATCTCACTGCAGTCTCCATTGACCCTGCGGATGCCAACGTGCGTGCCAGGAACTACCCGGGGCCTCTGGGCACCTTTGACCGCAGCCAGCACGGGCATGTGATCCAGAACCGGCACTGCCGCGTCTGTGACGTGCATGTGTGAGTAGCTGCCACCCTGCCCTGGCAGCAGCATGCCTCACTGCTCCTGGGAGGCTCTCAAGGGGACAGCAAGCCATGGGGGGACTCTTGGGTGGGCATTGAGACCATGGGAGAGTCTTAGGTGGGCATTGAGACCATGGGGGACTCTTAGGTGGGCATGGAGCCCATGGGGGACTGTAAGGTGGGCATTGAGGCCATGGGGGGCTGTAAGGTGGGCATTGAGACCATGGGGGACTCTTAGGTGGGCATGGAGCCCATGGGGGACTGTAAGGTGGGCATTGAGGCCATGGGGGGCTGTAAGGTGGGCATTGAGACCATGGGGGACTCTTAGGTGGGCATGGAGCCCATGGGGGACTGTAAGGTGGGCATTGAGGCCATGGGGGGCTGTAAGGTGGGCATTGAGACCATGGGGGACTCTTAGGTGGGCATGGAGCCCATGGGGGACTGTAAGGTGGGCATTGAGACCATGGGGGACTGTAAGGTGGACATTGATGTATTCTGAGGGCTGGAAGCTCTCTGCTGTGAGGCCAGGCTGAGAGAGTTGGGGTTGTTCAGCCTGGAGAAGAGAAGGCTCCAGGGAGACCTGACTGCAGGCTGTCAGGACTTTAAATGTCCTAGAAGCAAGCTGGGGACAGAGTTTTCAGCAGGAGCTGTTGGGCCAGGCCAAGGGCTGATGGTTTGGAACTGAAAGAGGAGCTGGAGACTAGAGAGAAGGAAGAAATGTTTTGTGCTGAGGGTGGGGAGAGCCTGTCCCAGGCTGTCCAGAGAGGTGGGAGATGTCCCAGCCCTGGAACCACTGCAGCTCAGGTTGTTTGGGGCTGTGAGCAGCCTGCTCTGGCTGCAGATGTCCCTGCTGAGTGCAGGGGTTGGACTAGCTGAGCTTGGAAGGTCCCTTCCCACCCAAACCATTTAGTGATTCCTTGGTTGTATGATGGCCAAATGGCCAATATATCTGGAAGTTGAAGTATTCCTGATGTCAGAGGTTTTCTCTCTATTACCAAAACCTCTGCTGCTGTCTCCCTCTAGACTTGTGCAACTGGAAGGTCCTGGCAAGGAGCTGGTGCTGCCATGCTAACACCACCCTTTCTTTGGCAGGAGTGCCAAGTCCAAGCACTGTGGAACCTGCAACAAGTGTGTGTGTGGCTTTGATCACCACTGCAAGTGGCTCAACAACTGTGTGGGAGAGAGGAATTACTGGTAAGAGCCTGACTTCATGAGAGGAGCACAGCACTGCCTCAGCAATAGCATCCCTTCTCTCCCCAAGAGTCTTCTGCATCTCAGTCCAGTGCCCAGCCACACAGAGCCACTTTTCTTCCAGACATTGGCTGAATAAAGTCAGTCAGGAGAAAACTGGACAGCACATGCAAGCAGGATTATGACTTCCCAATAAGCAGGGATAAAACTCTTCCACTTAGAACCTTGTAGGTGAACATCTCCAAGTAGAAACAGAGAAGAGAATCATATTATTTGGGATGTTAACTGGGGGTTAACAAACCAGAAGCAAGACTGCTCCCCAGTGTCCATCCTGAGTGTAAGAACAATCATCTGGGATAGCTGTGGTAGAAGATGAGGGGTTTGAATCATGGGTCTGATGTTCTGCAAGCCACTCAGACTTCTCACCTTCTCCTTGACAGGCTCTTTTTGAACAGTGTGCTGTCTGCTGTCCTGGGCCAGGGGCTGCTGCTGCTCATTGCTTGCTACATCTTCGTGGAGTTCTTCGTTGACCCTGGGAGGCTTCGCTCTGACCACCACTTTGATGGTACTGCCAGGGCTGCAGCTGGGCCTCCTGTTCAGCAGGCAGCCTGTCTCCAGATGGGCTTGGGTCCTGGGTTTACTCCCAGGAGGAGGACCTCCATTCCTCACCTCCATTCCTCACCCTCTTCCTCAGCTCTTTCCTCACCCCCGTTCCTCGCCCCCTTCCTCCCTCCTTCAGGTGTGTGTTTCTGCAAGAGCAGCTCTGCTCAGCTGGAGCCAGTGTTTGTCCTTGCAGAGTTAACTGCTCTTCTGAAAGGCCTTGCAGACACCAGATCATAAAATCAATGTCTTCAGTTGGAAGGGACCCAGGAGGATCATTGGGTCCAGCTCCTGTCTATGCACAGGGCAACCCCCAACCTCCCCCCCCAAAACCCCCTAAGAGCCTTGTCCAGATGCTTCTGGAATTCTGTCAGGTTTGATGCTGTGACTGCTGCCCCTGGAGAGCCTGATCCAGTGCTCAGCCACCCTCTGGGGGAAGAACCTTTTCCTAACACCCAACCTGCCCCTCCCCTGGCACAGCTTCATGCCATTTCCTGGGCTCCTGTTGCTGGTCACCATAGACAAGAGATCAGCACCTGCTCCTCCACTTCCCCTTGTGAGGAATTCCAGACTCTGGGGGGGTTTCCCCTCAGTCTTTTATTCTCCAGGCTGAACAAACCCAAGTGTCCTCAGCCATCCCTCATACAGCTTCCCTTCTAGACCCTTCACCATTTTCATAGCCTCCTCTGGATGCTCTCCAACAGCTTAAATCTCCTTACCTCCATCTCTCTTTTGTTTTGCAGCTCTAAAGAACCACACAGACCTCTGGTTTGTGTTTCTCCCTGCAGCTCCTCTTGAGACTCAGGCAACAGCCATTTTGGTCACTGCTGGGATCTTCATTCTTCTGAGCCTGATGACTGTGTTGCTGCTAGGCCACCTCCTGATCTTCCACATCTATCTCAGTAGGTGTTCTCTTCCTGTCTTCTCCATCCCCAGTTGGCTTTTTCTTCCCTGCAGTCACTGTGTGCTCACCCACCTCACAAATGCACACACAGGTTGTGCAGGGTTGCCAGGGAAAAGGGAACCAAACTGGGATTCAACATTGTACTTGGTGAATTTAGAGGAAGAGGTCTTTCAGAAAGGCTGCTCATTAGAGATCTCCTGCATGTTACTATCTCAAGAAAGGATATTTAGGTTTATTGAGAGCAGTTCTGCAGAGAGGACTTGGGGCTGCTGGTGGTGAGAAGGTGGCCATGAGGCAGCAGTGTGAGCTCCCAGCACAGAAGCCAACCCTGGCCTGGGCTGCAGCCCCAGCAGTGTGGGCAGCAGGGCAGGGAGGGGATTGTGCCTCTGCTCTGCTCTGCTCTGGGGAGAGCTCAGCTGCAGTGCTGAGGCAGCTCTGGAGTCCTCAGCACAGCAGAGACAGGGACCTGGGGGAGCAGGGCCAGAGGAGGCCACAGGAGTGAGCTGAGGGCTGGGAGCTCTCTGCTGTGAGGCCAGGCTGAGAGAGTTGGGGTTGTTCAGCCTGGAGAGGAGAAGGCTCCAGGGAGACCTCACTGCAGCCTGTCAGGACTTCAAGGAGCCTAGAAGCAAGCTGGGGACAGAGTTTTCAGCAGGAGCTGTTAGGCCAGGCCAAGGGCTGATGGTTTGGAACTGAAAGAGGAGCTGGAGACTAGAGAGAAGGAAGAAATGTTTTGTGCTGAGGGTGGTGAGAGCCTGTGCCAGGCTGCCCAGAGAGGTGGGAGATGTCCCATCCCTGGAACCACTGCAGCTCAGGTTGTTTGGGGCTGTGAGCAACCTGCTGGAGTTGCAGATGTCCCTGCTGAGTGCAGGAGGTTGGACCAGATGACCCTTAAAGGTCTCTTCCATCCCAACCCATTCCCTGATTCTCTGGAGGTATTTGTGTCCCTGGGTACCCCCAGCCCCTTGCTGTCAGCCACTGGCTGGAGCAGTCAGTGCTGTTGGCTGCCTGACACCAGGCATGATGAGAAACGATTTTAACCCTTGCAGTCAGTGCCCAAAGCAGGGACTAAGGGATGTGGTGGCAGAGAAATGAGGGCAGCAGTTAAAGAGGATGCTTGGGTGGATTTTTAGGTTGTCAGTTAACAGTGATACAGCTGCCAACACAAAACTAGGTCAGCACAAAGCAGCTCAGCTCCAGGAGTACTGCTGAGGGGTGGCACTGGCTGGGTGAGTGTCCCTGAGCTGGTTTTAGTGGTTAAAGACCATGCTTTGCCTTTCACAGCCTCCTTAAGCTTGGCTTAAAGTTGCTCATGCTGCCATTCAGCTGTCTTGGTGGAACTGGTGCTTGACTTTGCAGGGTTAATAATGGTGCCTGAAGATTCCCAAGGTGGATCTAGCACTGTAGAAAGGCTAACAGCATTACAAAGCTGGGGCTGCTCCAGAAAGGTTCATATGGGGTGAAAAAGGAAGGATTTGGGTTAGTGGAGTAGGGGTTGGCCTTTCTTTGGGTTCAGTTTCCACCAGAGGGTGCTCCTGCCTTGGAGAAGGACATGCTGTCCCCTGCCAGGCAGAGCTGTGCCTGTGTGAACACCTGGTTCTAGCTGTGCAGATAAAACCCCAACCCAGTTAACTAATTCAATTACAGAAGAAGATCCAGCCCCTCTGTGAGGGGAGTTGCCTTTAAACCTCATCTAAAAAGCTTGGCTTCAGTCAGGTCTTGACTGTGGAAATGTTCCAAGCCCAGGGAAATGGTCAGGGTTACTGCCCTGCTTTTGGGTTCCTCCCTGCTGGCACTCCAAAGGGAGTTGGTTCTTCTCATCTACAGTAGCTCCCTGGATTCCACATCAGCAGTCCTGAGGGAGACTCAGTTCTAGAGGCATTCAGTCAGCATGGCCCTTCAGAAGGTGGAATCATGGAATCAGGAAGGTTGGAAAAGGCCTCTGAGGTCATGGAGTCCAGCTGTTAACCTAACCCTGCCAGGTCACCACTAAACCACCTCCCTAAGTGCCACATCTAGATGGTTTATGAACTCTTCCAGGGATGGGGACTCCACCTCAGCCCTGGGCAGCCTGGGCCAGTGCCTGACAACTCTTTCAGGGAAGAAATTGTTCCTAATAGCCAACCTGAACCTCCCCTGGTGCAACTTGAGCTCATTTCCTCTCATCCTAGCACTGGTAACCCTGGAGAAGAGCCCCAGCCCCACCAGGCTCCAGCCTCCTCTCAGGGGAGCTGCAGAGAGTGAGAAGGTCTCCCCTGAGCCTCCTCTTCTCCAGGCTAACCAAGCCCAGTTCCCTCAGCTGCTCCTCACTGCACTTGTGGTCTAGACCCTTCCCCACCTTCCTTGCCCTTCTCTGGCCACACTCCAGCACCTCAGTGTCCTTCTTGGAGTGAGGAGCCCAAAGCTGAGCCCAGGATTGGAGCTGTGTCCTCCCCAGTGCCCAGCCCAGGAGAATGATCACTTGAAGGGCAAGATATTTTATTTCCTTCAGTACTGATAGGCCAGCAGGAAGCAGAATAAAAAGGAAACCAAGAGGGGACCTAGGAAAGAGTGTGGAAGGAGAGAGGGCACTGCACAGGCTGTGCTCAGACATTGCAGACTGTATGCTGCAGTCTTCTCTGGCCAGGCACATGGAATGCTTTTTAACTGAAGAGCTCTATTTACCATCTGCAAAGTCACACTCTGAAGGATTCAGGAAGCAAGTCAACTCTAAATGAAAAGTGGTTTTTAGCCCTTTGCTTACAAAGCCATGTTCTGTTTCTCCACTGAAGCACATGGTACCAGTCTAGGAGCCTTTGCCAGCAGCCTGCTCTGTCCCCAGGCAGGGCATTCCCTAACCACTTGGCCACAGCCTCACATTCAGTTTTATGCTCTTTCTCCCTGCCTAAATGGGGCTTGAGTTCTTATTAAGGTCATTGCTTTAAGCACAGGAGCCCCACTTCCCTGTGAAGCAGCCCTGTGTTTGGGGCATGGCTGGGAGAGGAGAGATGCTGCTGCTGGAAGTCTCTCAGGGAGAGGGAGGGTTTGAGTGGAGCTTCCACATCTCAGGCATCTTCCTTTAACCACTGGAAGGATGGCCACCAGGCTGGGCACTCAAACCCTCCAGCATTCATTTCTGGGCTTTGGGGCTCTACAAATGCTTTCCATAAGAGGATCCTGATGGGAGGAATGTCTTGAGTGCTGGATTCTCAGGAGGGTTTGGGTCTGATGAAAGAAAACCCAAACTGCTCAGAAATGTCACATGCTTTTTGGTCATTCATACTGAAAGGCAGATTGGGCAGGGGTTGGGCTTGTGTTCCAGTGATGCACAAGGAAGACAGGGACCTGGGGGAGCAGGGCCAGAGGAGGACACAGCAAAGATCTGAGGGCTGGAAGCTCTGTGCTGTGAGGCCAGGCTGAGAGAGTTGGGGTTGTTCAGCCTGGGGAAGAGAAGGCTCCAGGGAGACCTCACTGCAGCCTTGCAGGGCTTTAAGGGCCTAGAAGCAAGCTGGGGACAGAGCTTACAGCAGGAGCTGTTGGGACAGGCCAAGGGCTGATGGTTTGGAACTGAAAGAGGAGATGGAGACTAGAGAGAAGGAAGAAATGTTTTGTGCTGAGGGTGGTGAGAGCCTGTCCCAGGCTGCCCAGAGAGGTGGGAGATGTCCCAGCCCTGGAGTCACTGCAGCTCAGGTTGTCTGGGGCTGTGAGCAGCCTGCTCTAGCTGCAGATGTCCCTGCTGACTGCAGGGGGTTGGACTAGATGACCTTGAAGGGTCCTTCCAACCCAACCCATAAGGGGACATAAATTGAGGCCCAGGGTGTGTGGCACAGGGCAGGTTGCATCTGAGACTCCCTGCTTTGGATATCTCCTCTGTGGGACTCACCAAGCTGCTGGGTTTCTTTTCTCCCTTGAGCATCACATACCTGCTGCCAACTACCCTGAGCTTTCTGTAGGCTACAGACCTTGCCCTTTTTGGCTGTGAGCAGTGGATTTACTCTGCAAGGAGCTGAACAAATGGCTGCAATACAGAGAAAGGCTGCACCATGCCTCTGAGGCTTTAGGAGAGCAGGGGAACAATGGTGATGGCAATAAAAGATCCACTCAAATGTACAGTGCAGAGGTGCTTTTGGCTTAGAGTAGCAACCTTGCCATGTTTAGGGTTAACTGTTGGATTGTTTGGTCACTCAGGCTGTGGAGAGGGAGTCCAAGAGTGGCCTCTCCTGCCCTGACAGCTCTTCTCTCTTCCCTCCCAGTGTGGAACAAGCTGACTACCTATGAGTACATCCTGCAGCAGCGTCCTCAGGAAGAGGAGAAGGAGGCTGACAAGCAACTGGAGCTTTATCCCTCTCAAGTGAGAGCCAGTCAGGTATTTCTGCTGCCAGTTCAGTCTTCAAAACCATCCTCACATGTCCACAGTGTCAGGTTGGCTTCTCTTTTGCCAGCTCCAAGCTTGAGAGGCAGTTGCTGAAGACAAGACTTGGTGGAGTTGAGTAGGATGTGAGAGAGTGCAGGGCTTGTCATTTGATGAGCTCTTTAAGCAAGGAGTGCTTTCAAAAGCATCCATCCCACCCCCTCTCTTCCTCCACCACTTGTTTTGGGCCCTGCACTGTCTTATTCTCTTCTGCCAGCACAGCTGTTTGTTACAGTCATGCACTGACCAGGGTGGGGGAACTCATCTGGGAGAGAAGAAACTGGATTCAAAACCAGAGTTGTGCTCATCTTGAGCTGGCCTGGCTCCCTCCTGTTTGCTTCAGCAGGCAGGAGCATAAGTGCCTGTGTCAGCAGGAAGGAGGGGGACTGGAGAGTGGACTAGAGACACAGGGATACACAGGGATCCTTGTGATTGCCATGATGCTGAGCTGTGTCTCTGGAAAAAGAGTTCTCCAGGCTCCTTCATGCTGTGACACCCTGCAGGGGTTTGTGTATCCTGCTACAGGTGAGAGCTCCAGGGTCACCTGTTCTGCTGTGAGGCAGCTCTACCCTGGAGTTACCCAAAAAGGGACTGGGCCAATTCTGTACTGGCTTTAACAGGGAGTTCACAGACTCCCAGCATGGTGGGGGCTGGAAGGGAGCTCTGGGGATTACCCAGCCCAACCCCCTGCTCCAGCAAGGGCACCCACAGCAGCTTGCCCAGGGTCACCTCCAGCAATCTCTCCACACAAGGAGACTCCACAGCCTCTCTGCAAAGCCTGGGCCAGGGCTCCAACACCCTCACAACAAAAAAGGTTCTCTTCCTGCTCAGCTGCAACCTCCTGGCTTCCAGTTTGTGCCCAGTGCCCCTTGGCCTGGCCCTGGGCACCAGAGAGTAGAGTCTGGCCCCAGCTTCTTGCCTTATGCCCTTGAGCTCTTGCTGAGCATGGAGAAGCTGCCCTCTGGGGCTGCTCTTCTCCAGGCTCAGCAGCCCCAGGGCTCTCAGCCTTTCCTCCTGCCAGAGCTGCTCCAGTGCCCTCAGCATCTTTCTAGCCTCTGCTGGACTCTCTTCAGTAGTTCCTTGTCTCTCTGAGCCCAGAGCTGGCCCCAGGACTCCAGCTGTGGCCTGGCTATGGCAGAGGAGAGGGAGAGGAGAACCTCCCTCAACCTGCTGCTCACACTCTGCTTCATGCACCCCAGGAGCCCATTGGCCTTCTTGACCCCGAGGGCACATTGCTGGCTGATGGGGAACTTGTTGCCCACCAGCACTCCCAGCTCCTTCTCTGTGAGCTACTTCCCAGCAGCTCAACCCCTAACCAGCCCTGCTCCATGGGGTTATTCCTCCCCAGCTGCAGGACTCTCCACTTGCCCTGGTTGAACTAAAAACACCCAGAAATTCTCCCTAGTCTGAACTCTTCAGTGCCTCTGCAGTCCCATGGAGCTCTGGGTTTCTGCAGTGTGTTACCTGCTGTGCAGCCTAAGGAACTGCAGAGGTTCCTAAGGAATCAGTGAAATCCAAGCTGGAATTACCCTTGGCTGTATAGCCAAGAGATCCTGGGATCAGTCAGGACTCAGGCAGTGTGTTTTCCTATCAAAGCAGAGGGCTGAGTGAGCTAATTCCCCTTCTATATGGTGTAGAGACCTCAGCCTTTCATATACATTTGGTTTCTCCTGCCTTGGAAAAGTTGAACTTTTTCTGTTGAAGCAGAGGTTTCTATAGCAACCAAAAATATTTGGCACTTGGTCTGATGGAGCTTTGCTTACCAGGAACATGAACACCAGAAGAAAACATTATCTCTGATCATTTCCTAGTTACTGCCTTTGGCTTGGTACAGATCTGCCTGAGCAGGGGTGGGCTCTGGGGGTGTGTGTGTGTGTGTGTGTGTATGCACCTTGGGGATGTGCTTGTTTTGATGATGTTCTCCTGCTTTGATGATGTTCTCCTGCTTTGATGATGTTCTCCTGCTTTGATGATCATAGAACTGTCAGGAGACCTGAAAGATCACCTAGTTCCAACCCCTCCCTGCCTTCCAGGGACACCTCCCACTACAGCAGGTTGCCCACAGCCCCAGCCAGCCAGGGCTGGAGCTTCCCCAGCCTCTCTGGGCAACCTGTGCCAGTCTCTCCCCACCCTCATGGTGCAGATGATGTTCTCCTCTCCCTGCTGCTGCTCCCTGAGGGATGTATGAACATGGTTCATTGGAAGCAGGAAGCTTTTTTCCACCCCCCCCTAGAAGAACTGCAGGGTGAAAAGGAGGTTGTGTGTTTCTGGACTGCAAGTTAGGAGCTTGGGGAACAAACCAGACTGGCTGATGCCCTGTAAGGTTGTTGTTAACCCAGCAGATTGTCCTTGTTTCTTCCATGGCAACCAGAGATCAACACAAACAAACAGACTGGAGTAGGAGGACACCCAGGGCCTTGCCTTTTGTGAGCTGTGTTGACTGCAGCCTTCTGTAGCTCAAACACAGGAGTCCTTTGTAATTGATCCAAGCAGAAAATGGCAATGCTCCTCTTCCCACTGGTGTTGTAGCTGCTCATTCATTCTGGGGAGTAAGCAGAGACAAGCATTTCCCCTTTGATGCTTGGTTTGAGCCTTGCTCAAGCTTAGCTGTTGGGTTTGGCTTCACTTTTCCCCTCTGTCTGTGCTGATGTCTTCAGCTCTGATCAGGTTCCAGGATTCTCCTTCAGGTTCAAGGCTTCTGATGTGCTTGGAAGAACCTTCTCAGAGCCTGCACCAAGTGAAAGGCCTCATTTTGCACACTTGCACACTTCAGATGTCACAGGCCTCATTTTGCACACTTGCACGCTTCAGGTGTCACAGATAGAGCAGAGCAGTTGGACATACACAGCCTCTGCCTCCATTCCTCCATCACTTTACCCCAAGCAACATGCCCAGGTAACAATTTTGTCTGCAGGTGGTTGCAGAACAGTCCAAAGAAATAGAAACTCAATCCAAAACTGATGTTTTGGTGCCTGAGTGCAGTCATATTGCAGTTGGGGTGTCTGGCTTTGCACTTTCCTAGAGCTTGGAACACTGCCTCAGGTTGGTGAGGGCTGATTTGAAACAAGAAACAGGGATTTGGCCTCCCATTTGCAGTAGTGCTTCTCTCTTCCAGTGGCTGGCTGAGAGGAACCTCAACACTTGCAGCAGAAACACTTTCCCTGGGACAAGAACCAGTTTTACCTGTTCAATTCTGCCTCCCTTCCAGCCAGACTGCTCCCTGGAGGGGTGGTAAGAGCAGGAGCAGCAGGCAGGGGAGATGAATCCCTCCTGGAGTTGTAACCATCAAGCTTGGGGGTGCTGGTGGCTGAGAAGGTGGCCATGAGGCAGTAGTGTGAGCCCCCAGCACAGAAACCAACCCTGGCCTGGGCTGCAGCCCCAGCAGTGTGGGCAGCAGGGCAGGGAGGGGATTGTGCCTCTGCTCTGCTCTGCTCTGGGGAGAGCTCAGCTGCAGTGCTGGGGCAGCTCTGGAGTCCTCAGCACAGCAGAGACAGGGACCTGGGGGAGCAGGGCCAGAGGAGGCCACAGCAGTGAGCTGAGGGCTGGAAGCTCTGTGCTGTGAGGCCAGGCTGAGAGAGTTGGGGTTGTGCAGCCTGGAGAAGAGAAGGAGGGAGACCTGACTGCAGCCTGTCAGGACTTCAAGGAGCCTAGAAGCAAGCTGGGGACAGAGTTTTCAGCAGGAGCTGTTGGGACAGGCCAAGGGCTGATGGTTTGAAACTGAAAGAGGAGCTGGAGACTAGAGAGAAGGAAGAAATGTTTTGTGCTGAGGGTGGTGAGAGCCTGTCCCAGGCTGCCCAGAGAGGTGGGAGATGTCCCAGCCCTGGAACCACTGCAGCTCAGGTTGTTTGGGGCTGTGAGCAACCTGCTCTAGCTGCAGATGTCCCTGCTAAGTGCAGGGGGTTGGAGCAGGTGACCTTGGAAGGTCTCTTCCATCCCAACCCATTCTGTGATTCTCTGATTTTGTGATTCAGCTTCTAGAGGAGGCCTGAGCCTGGCCAGGTTTTGCAGTGAGCTTGGGCACTCTGTTTTCAGCAAGAACAAGAGCTGAATCCTAACAACCCAAGTGCAAAGGGTGGCTTTGTCTTCCTGGCAGGGCAGGAGGCTCCTGGCTGTGCAGCTGAGGACTGAGGGAGCAGAGGGAGGCTGGGGCTCTGCACTCTGCCTGTTTGTGGTTGCCATGCTGAGAGCACATTGTGTTTTCTGCTGCTTAGGACTTAACTGCCACTCATGCTTCACAGGGACTCTGCTCTGGCTCACAAGGATGTGTCCTTCACCCCCTTCCCTCTCCTTCATCTCCTTTCCCTCTCCTTTCCCTCTCCTTTCCCTCTCCTCCTTTCCCTCTCCTCCTTTCCCTCTCCTCCTTTCCCTCTCCTCCTTTCCCTCTCCTCCTTTCCCTCTCCTCCTTTCCCTCTCCTCCTTTCCCTCTCCTCCTTTCCCTCTCCTCCTTTCCCTCTCCTCCTTTCCCTCTCCTCCTTCCCCTCTCCTCCTTCCCCTCTCCTTCCCCTCTCCTTCATCTCTTGGTCCTGACCTGAAGAGGTTGCAGAGCTAGGGGAAGGGGAACCTCATGAAGCTCAACAGGGGCAGTGGGGAGGAATAACCCCATGGAGCAGGACAGGTTAGGGGTTGAGCTGCTGGAAAGCAGCTCTGTGGAGAAGGAGCTGGGAGTGCTGATGGGCAACAAGTTCCCCATCAGCCAGCAATGTGCCCTTGGGGTCAAGAAGGCCAATGGGCTCCTGGGGTGCATGAAGGAGATTGTCACCTTCAAAGAAGCTTTTTGCATTCATTGCTTAGCCTCTGTGACTGAACTGCTCTGACAAATGGAGGCTTTAAGTGGTGTTTTGAATGTGGTCCCAAGAAATGATGAACTGGTGTCCCTAAGTGTGCTCAGATTTGATTATGAGGCACATGGAATGCTGAGTGGACTAAACAAATGAATCAGGGGCTCCTGATTGTCTCAATCTTTGGGTTTCCATCTGAAGCAGCAGGCTCTTGCTGAGTGTTGGCTGAGCCAGCTGTAAGGCTGGGGGGGATCAGGCTGGAACAAGCAATAAGGACCAGAGGAAACAGCCTCAAGTTGCACCAGAGGAGGTTTAGGTTGGACATTAGGAACAATTTGATCCCCAAAAGGGTTGTCAGGGCCTGGCCCAGGCTGCCCAGGGCAGTGGTGGAGTCACCATCCCTGGAGGGACTGAAGAGCCCTGGAGATGTGGTGCTGAGGCCATGGGTTAGTGGTGCCCTAGCAGTGCTGGGTAACAGTTGGACTCCATCATCTGAAAGGTCTCTTCCAACCAAAGCAGTGCTGTCATTCTGAAATGCCTTGTATGTGGCTGAGGAAGGAGGAAGAAGACCTCTCTGGAGTGAAAACTTCTCCACTCTGTGTCCATATTGATCTGCAGATGTTCATTCTTGTTGTCCTGTGTTTGCCTTTGCAGGGAGCAGACTTCATTCCAGCTACCCCTGGCTATCAGGGAGGGGGATTCTCAGCAGGAACTGCAGGAAAAGGGTGAGTAAATCATAGCTAGGAGTCTACCAGCAGCACTGACAGTGAATGGGAAGCTGTCCCCAAAGTCACTGGTTGACCCCAAGACTTGAGAGGGTGGGGAGCACCCATGCTGTGCCCAAGGCATGGTGAAATCTTTGAGTTCCAGGTTGATAAATACCTGCAGGAGCACTTAACCTCCCCTCCTGGGGAGAAATCATTCCTAGAATACTCTCTTTAGGCTCTCCAATATTAAAATGTCTTCAAAGCTGCCTGATTTGCCCTGTAATTCCTAGAGGAAGCTCGTTCTGATTAGCTGGTTTCAGGTTGTTGAGTTACAACAGCAAAGTGATAACACAGGGGAACCCTCCAGGGAAAACAGCCCTGTCTCAATGAATCCTTGCCTGTAACTCCTGTCCCTGGGGAGGGAAGAGGAAACCTTTCATACTCTGCCTAGCTGCATGGGAAAAGTTACCCCTCAGGTTTGCTGGGGGTGCTGGGCAAGGCAGGGGATGTTCAGCCAGGCTGGGGGTGTCCATGGAAGCAAAGGAGGCCCCAGAGTGAAGTGGTGCCTGAGGGAATCACCTTCTCTATCTGCTGTGTGTCTTTTAGCTTCCCAAAACTCTATGGCCACAGTGCTGATGCTGACCTCCAGCAGAGCTCCTCTCCTAACCTCCCATCTGGCCACTTTGGGAACCCTCCTCAGGTAAGCAGGAGGCTTGGGGTACATCATGACCTCTGCTGTGACAGCTCAGCAAGGTCCCTGGCTGCACCCTTGCACCCAGGGGGGTTACCTCCTTCCTGGCCTCAGCATGGACCTGGCTGTGGCTCTGGCTCTGCTCTACACTCACCACATCCAGGTGATGCTCTCCTGTCTCAGCTCAGATGTGGGATCAGGTTCTGCTGTGCCCTCAGCTGCTCCCAGCTCAGCTGTGACACAGCTGTCATGTCTCTGCTGCTCCAGTGCAGTCCTGACACTGTTCTGTACTGCTTTGGTGATGTAATGAGCTCTGTGTGTTTCTGCAGAGCAAGATGAGCTTTGCTCTGCCCTAGTGGGGCCACAGCTGGAGTCCTGAGGCCAGTTCTGGGTTCTCCAGTTCCAGAGAGACAAGGAACTGCTGGAGAGAGTCCAGGGGAGGCTAGGAAGATGCTGAGGGACCTGGAGCAGCTCTGGCAGGAGGAAAGGCTGAGAGCCCTGGGGCTGCTGAGCCTGGAGAAGAGCAGCCCCAGAGGGCAGCTGCTCCATGCTGAGCAAGAGCTGAAGGCTGGGGGCAAGAGGCTGGGGCCAGACTCTGCTCAGTGGTGCCCAGGGCCAGGCCAAGGGGCACTGGGCACAAACTGGAAGCCAGGAGGTTCCCCCTGAGCAGGAAGAGAACCTTTTTTGTTGTGAGGGTGCAGAACCCTGGCCCAGGCTTTGCAGAGAGGCTGTGGAGTCTCCTTGTGTGGAGAGATTGCCAAGGCAGCTGGAGGTGACCTTGGGCAAGCTGCTGTGGGTGCCCCTGCTGGAGCAGGGATGTTGGACTGGGTGACCCCCAGAGCTCCCTTCCAACCCTCCCACCATGCTGGGAGTCTGGGATATAGAGTGAAGCTGCTGTGTGGAAGCTCTTGTTGAGCTCTACAAATGCCTTTGCCCACCAGTGCCTGATCCCTCCTCCAGCTGCAGGAGGCAACATCTTGAAGGTACCTACACACAGAGAGTCTCTGTGTGCAGTCAATATCTGTGTGCAGGAAATACCTCTTCTCTCTCATGGCTTTAGAGTAGCTCAGTCTTAACCTTGGGCCTTGGGCCTGCCTAATGCTAGGAGGAATTAAACCCAGGAGCAATTAGAACAAGCTCTCTGATTGCTTTGGGCTGGGGAAGTGACTTCCCTTCTTTTGGGCCACTTGCTTTCCCAGCAACAGAAAAAAAGAAGAAAGAAGACCCAGAAAGCTGCTTCCTCAGCAGCAGGCAGGAGATCCAAAGCACACAGCAGACCTTGGCCTTCTCTCCCACCTCTCCAGTCAGGTAAGAGTGCACCAGGCAGCTGCTCTCTTTCTGGGCTGGAGTTCTTGTTGCTGGCACACAAAAATGAGGTGTGTCCTGGAAAGGCAGCCCTGGCAGGAAGCTGACTTGCCCAGGAAGGGCCAGGGAATGCTTCTCAGTGTATGGATGTGCTCTAAAATGATCAGACTTGGGTCTGCTGCTGAGTGTGGAATTCTCTACACTTCCCTCTCTAATTTTGCACCAACATCTGTTTGATTTTCTGTAGCACTAGTGGATCTGCCATAGTCAGAGTTCCTGGGCTTGCTGATGTCTTGCTGGGGCTGAGGGATCTCTCTCTCTCTCCCTCCCCTTAAGCTTTCTTCTCCCTGTCTTTCCACCTGCAGAATTCCCAGCCATGACTGCTGCCACCTCCTCCTCCCCCAGCCTTCACCTCTTGGTGCCAGCTTTCCCTCTGAGAGCTGCTGCCACCCCCAGCAGCTGTGGCTTCATCCAGGCAGCAGGACCCCCAGCTGACTATCACTCAGAGTCAGCTGAGTCCCTGGAGGAGATCCCTGTGGCTCAGACTCACCTGGGGAGCACAGCCCTTCCTGAAGCTCCAAAGAAGACCTCAAGCAACTCTCCACACTCTCCCTTGTCCACAGACAAGCCCAGAGGTGACAGGAAGAAGCAGCTGTCTTCTAGGCACAAGGGAAACAGGAGAAGCTGCCAACAAGACAGACACCTGGAACAAGACCTGGAACTGTTCTCTAAGATCCCTGCTGTGTTTGTAAGTCAGAGCAGTGGAGAGCCTCAGGTGTGTCAAGCCCAGCTCAGGGAGAGCACAGCAGAGCCACAGCACAGAAAATGCACCAGCAAGCAGCACAAGGGCAGGCAGGAGCTCTGCTTTAAGGACATAAGGACACACACCATAGAGGCCTAGGGATCAGCTTGCCCAAGCTGAGCCTTTGGGGACAGAGCAGGAGGTTCTCTTCCTCCATGTATGACTCCAGCAGCTTGTTTGTTTCCCTGGAGGTAGCAGTGTCTCTTCACCTGATGCTGCCCATCCTCCAGCTAGCTGAGAGGCAGTAAAAGCATCCTGCTGCATCCTTGCTGCTGGCTGCTGCCTCTTCCTAAGCCAAGAGAGTCCCTGAGCTCAGTTCTACCTTACTTGCCAAGGGGGAACAGTGTCCCTAGACAGGGATGTGCCCAGGGGGTGCCTCCAGTTAAGGATCACAGTGTCAGTACTCCAGAGAGTGCTGAGGAACTCATCCCTGCTCCCTGTGCTTGCCATCAGGCTCCAGGGAGGCATTTCTCACACCTGACCAAAGGCAAGAGGCAGGGAGGTGGCAGACTTGAGGCACTGCTGCTGGAGAGAGCTGTGTCTCATGGACAGAACCAGCCAGACTGAGCACTCCCTGGGACAGTCCTGAGGAGGTTCTGGCAGGGGAGCATAGATCCCATCACTGCCTCTCTTACCATCCTCCTCTGGTGTCTAGTTTTTGGCTGGAATGAGGAATCTGGACTCTCCATTGAATGACCTGAGTCCTTGAGCAGCACAAGTGAAGTCTCCTGGAGCTGTTGAGGTGATGGCTCAGTTTGCAGGAGAGCTTGGCCTGTGGTCATGATCCTTGCAAGCTTCCCTTGCTGCTGTGGCTGGCAGTACCCTTGGCTTGGTGGGACCAACAGACATGGCACTGTTTGTCTGCAGAAACCAGGGCCTCTGCTCACTGAGGGATCCTGCTTCAAGTCCTTCCAGTTGCTTCTCCTCATGCCTGCTGTTACCCAAGGAAACTCAACTCTTCAGTCAGGCTGGGCTCAGGGTTTTCAAAAGCTTGGCTGCCCCTCCACCCAAGTCTGGGTGATTTATCTCCATCAGGACATGGCTTCTTACCCTTTGTCCACATAGAACCAATCCCAAACTCATGTATGGAGCTTTTTAGTAGCTCTGGCCACAATAAATTTTTTCTATGCCCTTTGCTAAATCATTTCCTCTCTTGATTCTTTTGCAGTCATTGCTTTATCTGCCCTGCTGACCATCCTCCAGTTTTCTTGCTCCTCTGGTGTCCCAGCTGGGCTTAGCACCTTAACCTGTCATGGTGACTGCAGTCCCTCTCTGTAGGGCTCTGGGGACTTGAGGTGGGATTGGTTTCCCTGAGGGATAGGAGACCACCTTCTCCAGGAGGTGTGTGGCTCCAGCCTGCTCTCTGTGCTTGCAGCACCCCAGGGAAGGAGGTCAGTGCTGCAGGAAGGCTTCTCTGCCCCATGGGGTCAGCAGTTCTGGGTGGCCTGGCCTCTCAGATGTCCAGAGAAAGGAAAGTCCACTGTGTCCCAGGGTGGCAGGTTCTGAGCACAAGCTGGGATGTCCTACAGTGTGCTGGGACATGACCTTTCCATCACCATGGGGTTCAGCCTCAGCTTTAGCATTTAGTTATCCTCCCCTCTCCAGGCTGTGCTCACCTGCCTGTTGTCCTGCTGAGAACAGCCCAGATCCCTCTGCCACCCACACAGCCACCTACCTGAGCAGGAGGAGGCAGAAGAAATCAAGGTTCTGCAGTGCCTTGTCCCTGTGTCAGGGCCACTGGGTGCTGAGTGAAGAGCCAGGTCACTGTAGGGTTGGACTCTGCCCTCCTGAACCTTACAGGCAGCAAGGCAGGATCCTGTGTGCCCCATGCTGGTTGATTTTGGCTGAGGTTTATGCTTTTGCCACAACCACATCAAAGGAGGACTGCTGAAGGTGCATAGTGGGCATCCAAGAGGGGAAATGATGAGAATGAGAGAGTCTGAGCTCCTGGGAGATCCTCTCTCTGCCCTAGGTCAATTCCCAGCAAGGATGAACCTTCACAAGTGCTGTGAGGGCCTTTGGCAGGTGCTGCTTTGTAGCCTACACATGCCCTCAGGACCTTGGTGTCCCACAGAGCTGTGGAAGTTGTCCATGGCAGGCAGCTGGCACCTTTCCTGGGGGGTCACCTCAGGGGCAGGCACAGCCCTGCCTCTCTCTTTCCCCTCTTCATTTCTGTCCTGTGGGACCCCTCATGCTGACCCCCTGTTGGTTGAGGTGCTGAGGGGGTTTCTGCTGCCCTGTGGAAGGAGTCACATTAGGGTGCTAGTGCAGAGGCCAGCTTATGGGCAGAGTGATCCTGGCCATGGCAGCAGAGGACTGCAGTGACTGTGAGCTGAGCCCTTGCTACTGCCCAAGAGCATCAGAGACCTGCTTTAGGGTGACAGCAGAAGTTCTGATGCCTTCAGCTCCCCATCACTGCAGAAACACTGAGGTCTGGCATCCCTGAGCACCTCCTCCAGCACTAAATAAAAGGTTTTTCCTGGGCCATGACCTTTCCCAGCAGCAGGAGTGCCCTGGTCTGACCATTTCCACCACAAGATGCTGAGGCTTTTTATGAGGAGCAAGCAATGCATCTGCAGGATGGTGAGAGCTTTCCAGAGCCCTCATCAATCACAGATCCCTGGCTGCTCCCCCAGCAGCTGTGCCAGGCTTTGCAGTGCCTGCTGGAAGCCCTGCTGTGGGAGGTGTGTCCTCCTTGCTTTCATCTTCCAGCCTGACTCAAGCTTCTTCATTTTCTCTTGCAAGTCAAGAGGGAACCTTCCTTTGGGAAATGTTTTTGGGTGCCTGGGTTCCTGGGCTCTGCTTAGGACACATCCTGAGAGCATCTCAAGGGGCTTCCTTCAATTGCTGGAAGGGACTAGGAAGCTCCTTCCAGAGGATGGAGGGGTTTTTTGTCTTTCCCTTCTCCTCTGAGCATTGCAGCTGAAGCAGCAGATCCCCCTGGGCTCCGGGGCAGCCCTAGCACATTGCAGCTGAAGCAGCAGATCCCCTTGGGCTCCGGGGCAGCCCTGGCACCGTCTCCCCCCGGGAGCGTGCGGCTCAGCAGCCGTGGCTAAGCCCCGTGGCTGCCTTGTGGACACGCTGTTGCTGGGGTGACCATATACATATTGCACAACGGCCGAAACACTTCCTTCTGTTTTGTAGCAACTTGAGCTCCAGAAGCAGCTTTCCTGCATAACCTCATCCCACCCCAGATGCAGCCGAGCCAGAGACTTCGCTCCTTAAAGCGAGGTGACTCTGGGGAGGCTCCGATGCCCGGCCCCGGGGGGAGGCCAGAGGCGAAGGGGATGGAGGGGAAGGGTGGGAGGTGCTCTTGAGGTTGTGTTCGTGCTCTCCTGCAAGCTCTGAGCTGCACCCTGGAGCTATTGCAGCGCTCCAGGAGCCTGGGTGAAGGTGGGGAGATAGGCACGGTCCTAGCGGGGTCAAGCTTGGCATCTGAAGCCATATCTTGGTGACACTGAGCTGTGAGCCTCGGTGTGTCTCGGGTAAGCGACAGAGTTATGTGGCTCATGAAGCTTCCCGGGGCAGGAGACAGCTTGGGAACATCCTGACCTTCACTGGAAATCACAAGAAGGGGAAAAAGTCCCCTGGGGGCTGAGCACTGAGCCGTGTCCATGCTCCCCCACCACATCACAGGACCTGTGCAAGCTCCTCTTCAGTTCCTGTCCATGTGATGGGCTCTGGACCAAGTCACAGCCTCCTCCCGGACTTCCTTTTCCGGGCTGCATGAGGAACAGCAGGAGCTGGCCAAGGACCATGCTCTGTCCCAGCAGGGCTGTCATGGTGACAACAAATGCACAACAAACCCCAGCCCTTAGGAACCGAAACCTGACCTGCTCAACCCGACCCTGTGGGGCAGCTTGCCAGCCCTGGCTAGGTGCCTGCTCACTTGCCCGACTCTCCCCACGTGCCACCTCTTGGTTCTTCAGGTTCTGCAGTCCCTGAAGATGGCTGGAGCTCTGGCAGAGGAGATGCCAATGTGCCCAGCTCCTGCCTGCTGCCAGCTCAGTGGAGCTGGGCTCTTGCACTACCTGCTGCTGCTGGGGGCTGCATGTTCCAGGTGATCTTACCTGGGCTTCTCTCCGGAGCCATCAGCTGGAAGCAAAGCCAGACACCTGCCTTGGTGAGGAGTTGTAGGGCAGGCTAAGGACCTTCAGCAAGACATAACCACTCTCCTCAATACAGCAGCCCCAGTGACTGCCATCCCCTTAAAGCAGAGAGAGGTGAGCAGCTCTTCCCTGTTTTCTGTGGGATGGGACAACAGTCCTAGGTCCTAGGTGGCCTAGGTGGAAGCTGGTTTAAACTCCCACTTCACAGCAAGCCACTGGAACCTCCAAGCCTCTGCACTTTGGGACCTTCTTTCATGTTTGTGTGCTCAGGACAGAGTCCTCCTGGTGCTGCCTCCTCTGAGCAGGCTCTCTGGCCATCTCTGAGCTCTACCAGGATGAGTCAGACAGAGTAGGAACACTTGTTGTGGTCCAACTGGACTCTCACATCAGGCTGGTCCATCCCTTCTAGAGGAGACTCCACACCTGACCTGCCCACCCCTGACTGTCCCCTCTGGGGTGTCTCTGTCACCTGGCAGCCATAGGTTGCCACCCTGCCCCTGGCTGGGCTGTGAAACAGCAGCTTCTGCTGATGGAGGGGTCACAAGTCTGTTTGGGGAACATGACAGAGTGGGTCCTTCATGTGGCTGTGAGCATCTGGGGCTCCCCAAAACAGACAGGTGCTGTGGCATGCCTGTGTCCTCTGCTACCAGCCCTGGCACTCACCTCTGAGCAAGGAAGGTCAAGGGAGTGACCCCAAATCACAGAGTTGGCTGGGGGTCACCTCTGGAGGTCACCAGACCTAGCTCCAAGCCAGGATCAGTATGAGCAAGGTGCTCAGGGCTTTGTCCAGTCAAGAGTTGCCAACAAGGTCCCAGCAGAGAGCACATGCACCTCAGCCAAGAGGAGGAGGTTGCCTCTGGAGCCATAGCCCAAAGCAAATGGCTTTGGGTGCAAGAGCAGAACTGAGATACCCCTGGGCTGGCTCAGCTTTGAGGGCACCTGTGTCCCTCCTTGTCTTGCAGCTCCTCTGCACAAGGACCAGGGCAGACAGAGACTGCAGGGTGCCAAAGGCTACTAGTGGTGTTCAAGCTGCTGCCCAGCACACTGGGTGCCCTGGGCATGAAGAACTCCTGGTGATGTTGGGCCATGCCCAATGCTTTGTGCCAGGGAGTGCCAGGGAAGTGCAGAGGTGAGAGCAGGCTCTGGGCAAACAGCTGAGGTGGGGCCATGAGTAAGTGATGTGGCTTGTGTTGGGGCTCCATGGCAACCACAATATTTGGGTGCTGCTTCAGCCTGCAGCACCCTCCTGGAGCCCCACGTGTGGTGGGGCTCTGGGTGAGGGCAGCAACTGTAGCAGTGGCACGTAGATGGCTGTCCCCAGGGTGGCTCCAAGGGTGTCCCACCAGGCTGTGCAGAAGGTACATGCCCCCAGCATGCCAGGACTGTTGGCATTTGTCTTCACAGCATGGGCAGTAGCCTTTGGTTCATGATGTCAGCCACCCAGAGGGGTCAGTTCCTGGGACGCTGGCTCTGTGGGGCAGGGGATGGGGCTGTGGGGCAGAGCAGAAAGGCTACCGGGGGGAAGCCTGCATTGGCAGGGTGTTGGAGAGACCTCATGGGGTGATGAAGGGGCCTTGTAGGGTGCAGGGAAAGACCTTGTGGGGTGACGGTGTGGTCTCATGGGGTGATGGTAGAGCCTCCTGGGGTGGTGGAGAAGCCTCGTGGGGTGATGGAGGGACCTTGCGGGGTGATGGTGGTGTCAGTAGGTCTTCGTGGGGTGGCAGAGGGCGTCCCAGAGGAAGCCCGGGCCGGCTGCTCGGGCTCCGTCTCCCCGCCCCACGGGCGCTGCCCGGCCCGGGGGAGGCGGGAGGGGGCGGCCCGGGGCCCCTCCCGTCTCCATGGCGGCTCCTTAAACAGGCGGCGGCGGCTGCCCCCCCTCCCCTCCCCGCCTCAGAGCGCGTCGCCGGGAGGTGAGTGACGGAGCGAGCGCGGCCGCGGCGGCACCGGGACAACCTCCCCCCACGGCCACGGGGCGCAGTTGCCCCGGGACCCCCGGGACCCACGCCCCGGGCCCCCGGCTTTGGCCACTGCCCGTCCCGGGACCCTGGGGCAGTGGTGGGGTGGGAACCGTCGCTGCCTAGGCATCGCCCGGTATCCCTCGGTACCCCCTCCCCGACACCCCCCGGTATACTCCGACCACTGGAGGCGACCCCCGGGCGGGGAGAGGTCCGGCTTGGTGGGGCGGGGCCGGGCGGGGCGGTGGCTGCTCCCGCGGGAACGCGGGGACGGGCGGGGACCAGCCGCTCCTCCCTAGCGACGGTCGCTAGGCAACGCCGCGCCTCCCTAGCGACGGTCGCTAGGCAGCACAAGAGCTACCTCCTCCCGCTCCTCCTTCCTGCCCCATCTCTGCCTCTCGCCAAGGCCCTCGGGGGGCTCGTCCCGACCCCTTCCTGCCGAGCCCCGGGGGGTTCGGTACTCGCTATTGGGTGCTGGAGCCGCACCCGGGTACCGCCGTGCCCGATTCTGCCTGAGAAGCTGCAGGTGCTCAGCGCCTGGTGAGGGATGCTGAGCCGGCAGGGCAAGACCGGCGAGGCGACGGCAGGCAGGAGGCGAGATAGGGCAGAGGCTTGGGCATGGCGATGCCTCTGACTGCGGGGCACCATCTTCAGCAAGGCCCTCGGCGGGCGGCAAGTGGCAGAGCTGGGGTGCTGCCAGCTCCACGGAGGGGATGTGGAGGTTGGCAGAGCTGGCGAGGGCAGAGGGGAGGTGGGGCTGGAGGCAGGCCCCGGGGCCATTTCTCACCATCGGAAGGCAGCTGCATTGCGTCATTCGCAGCGAGTGCTCCCGAGGGGCTAGGCTGATGCGCTCACTCCTCCCCAGCTCCCGGAGCCGACAGCCTCGCTGCTGACAGCTGTCCATTGGGAGCCTCCATTCCCCAGAACACGTCCTGACTCTTGGCCTTGGGGCTTTCCCGAGGCTGCCGCCAGCCCTTACCCCACATCCACCACCGTCTCTGCCAACGCCCTGCTCCTGCCCCGCTCCCTCTGCCCTTGCTAGCTCTCCTCCTCCTCCATCTGCCCTCGAGGACCTGCCAGCAGAAGCAGCCGAGCTCTGCTGGTGCAGCCAGGCAGAGCGTGGGCAGCAACAGGTCCCTCTGCTCCCTCCCCCGCCCCGCAGCCCCATGGCCGGGAGCACAGAGATGGCATCCCTGGAGGAGAGCTTCCGCAAGTTCGCCATCTACGGCGACACTAAGGCTACAGGGCAGGAGATGAATGGGAAGAACTGGGCCAAGCTGTGCAAGGACTGCAAAGTCATCGACGGCAAAAGCATCACCAGCACCGACGTGGACATTGTCTTCTCCAAGGTGAAGTAAGTGACTCAGCTGTTCCAGGGCTGGGGATGCCTTTTGGAGGGGCAGGCAGGGTGGTGGTGCCCTGATGTGGTGGTCCCTAAAGATGAGTGGTAGCCCAGCTGTGGATCAGACTGTCTGTTCCCACCTCGTGCTAGGGATGGAGCAGAGGCTGCTTGCTGCCCAGTGGTGTCCTGCCTTCGGGGACTTTCTGTGGCTTCTTTTGCAAGACCTAATAATCAATTCATCCGAATTTTGGGGGGTGGCAGGTTCAGGTTTTGGTGGAAAGGCTGTGCCCCTGCTCCCACTCCCAGGTGTTGGGTTGGGCCTGGCAGGTTCCGCCAGGTTCCTATCTAGCAAGGAGGCGCCCCAGGGAGCAGGGGAGGGTGCTCAAGGGAGTGGCATGGCCCAGCCCTGGGTGTGGCCAGCCCACACCTGGGCTTGGGGAGGATTCTAATCCTTGGAGGTCACAGCTGAAGAGGCCCTGGGGCTATTTTTGCCTAAAACCATGCTGATGCTTAATACTCCACACCAGGGTGCAGGTGCAAGGATGGGTGGAGAACCTGCTCCCCTCTGTGTCCTTTGGCCAGGCATTCCCTTGTTCCCAGGTGATTAGGAGAGGGTCTGGGGCTTTCAGTTCATAGAAGGATGGGTTACTGTGCTGCCCTGGAGATGAGGACCAGGTGCTCTGTGCACATCCTTCTGAATGTGACCAGAGAAGGATGATGCCTGCAAGGGTAGAGAGGATGACAGGCATCCCAGGCAGGCTGGGAGCAGTGGGAATGGATGTGTGTCCCCTTCTGCCACCAGCAGCCAAGTCCCAGGGCACTTCTATGCAGGGGTGAGGTTTTTTGGCACCAGGGTCTTGAACAGCATGTAGCTTAAATGCTCCTGAGCTCAGCACCAGCTGTGCCCAGCCCAACCCATTCAGCCAGGATTGTCCTGGCTGTAGCTGCATTTTGGAGGTGGACCCAAGGCTGGTGGAGGACAAAGCTGGGGTGTCCCTGCTGCAGCCCCATTTGGAGACACAACCTGAAGACCTGCTGATGGCAGCTGGGGTTCTGTGCTTGCAGAGGGAAGACAGCTCGGGTCATCAACTACGAGGAGTTCAAAAAGGCTCTGGAGGAGCTGGCCCCCAAGAGATTTAAGGACAAGAGCAAAGAGGAGGCATATGAAGCCATCTGCCAGCTGGTGGCAGGAAAGGAGCCCATTAACGTGGGTGTCACGGTGAGTGAAGAGTGAAGCTCCCTTTGGCTACTGGGAGCAGGGTGGATGCTTGGGAGAAGAGGACAGAGCTCTGCCTGCGAGCACGAATGCTTTTTGGAGGACCCCACAGCCCCGAGTGAGGTGGGAGATAGGTGTGATGGGGACTGCAGGGTCTTCAGTGGGTGTCAGGAGGTTGTGTGGGGGCAAAGGATGAAAGGGATGGGGCATGTTCTTGACTCCTGTGTCCCATCTCCCCGTGGCAGAAAGCCAAGACGGTGGGGGCCGTGGAGAGGCTGACAGACACCTCCAAGTACACGGGCTCGCACAAGGAGCGCTTCGACGAGAGCGGCAAGGGCAAGGGCAAGAGCGGACGGGAGAACATCGTGGACAACAGCGGCTACGTCAGTGCCTACAAGAACGCAGGCACCTACGACTCCAAAGTGAAAAAGTAGGGAGGAGTGCCCCTGGCACCCACCACCCCGGTCCCTGCGTTGTCGGCCGGTGGGGACGGTGCTGGCGGCAGCCTGGGACATGCCCGAGTGACGTGGGGCTCGGGAGGCTGCGCTGGGACCCAACCCCAGGCTGGCAGGCAGGATGTCGGCTGCCCAGCGCTGGTGGGATTGGGAAAGTCGCCGGGCCCCGTGCTCTGCCCCAGTGCTACGTCTGTGCCCCCCCTTCCCTNCTGTCACCCCCCAGCCCTTCACCGTACTAACAGCACCGCTCCTCAGGGCTCCCTTGCCCCGCTGGCACCCAGACCTTCCCTACCTCAGCCCTGGCTTTCGGGGCATCCTCCCTGCTAGTCCCACCGGAGGCGGCAGCCTGTATTCTCTGCAGACCTCCCTGGGGGACCTGCCTTAACCCTGCACCAGTTACACCACAGCCACCTCCTCCCTTCACCGCGGGGCTGCTCAGCTTTGCCGCTTGCTCAGCACCTCAGGAGGCTCGGACCCTGCGGTGCCTCTACGTGCCGGTGCTGCTCCCAACCCTGGGATGCACCCCAGGAGACTTTGATGTCACCTGGTCGTCGACAAAGGTCTCTAACCTGAACTCCCCCGTGGTCTCCCGCTGGCTTGGTGAAGCCCAAACCAAAGGATGCCGCAGCCCCGTGTGCTGTAAGCTGGCTCTGCAATAAAACCCCCTCCGCACTGACCCCCCGCTTTGGTCTGGTTGTCTTCAGCGGGACCCAGAAGCGAGAGCCCCTTGGCCGGGGTGGGGAGCCAGTGGGAGGCTGGACTGGCCATGCTGCTGCATGGGGGCAGCCACGTCCTGGGCTCGGCCCTGGCTTCTGATGGGTTTTGGCAGCTCCCGGCTGGCCCCAAGTTGCCTGAGCAACCGCAGGCACACAAACACCAAGCGCCTGGCTCCCGCTCCTGCTCTGTTTGCAACCAAACACACGAGCTCCTGGTAACGATCCCTGGGAACAGGCTGGGCTCCAGGATGGGAAGGCAGCTCCGGGATGGACTAGCAGCTCCGGGATGGGATGACCACTCCAGCCGCTGTACTGGGCTTGGATGCAGGCGCTGTCACCTCCGTCCTAGCCACGGGCAGAGCTGCCTGAGTGGTGGTGCCAAGCTCTTGCAGCCAGATATCCACCTCCATGGCCGTCTGCTAGGAGCCAGGCTCCCTAAATACCCCACGGGGGATACTTGCAGGTGCCTCAGCTGTGGTGCTGGCACTACCCACGCTGCCAGAGGTGTGCTGGGGGGCACACGTGTGGCCTGGGCAGGCTCGGTCTCTGCCATCACTCGGCACAGCACCTTCTGCATCCCAGTCATCTGCTCTTTAAAAAGCAGCAGAAGGAGGAGGTTATCTTCCTCTGGGCTGGTTTCAGCTGCACTCCCAGGGAGGGTTTACCAGTTTCTACCAGTGGGAGGCTGGGGTGGAGGGAGGGTTATTAGCCCTCCTTTGAGCAGGTCAGAGGGAGTTTGTAGCTGTCTCTGCCCCTAAATGCTCTTTCTGAGGTCCAGAAAAGTTGTTGCTGGGGAGGGAGGGATGGGGGTGAAGGCTTTAACCCTTTGCTGACTCCGTTGCCCACCTGCAAAAATGAGGCAGAGGCTTCCCAGGGCAAGGCTGTCCTGCATTGCCTCATGTTCCATGGAGGAGCCACTCACAGCCCCATCCTTCTGCAGACCTGGAGGCTTTGTGGAGGAAGAACATTTTTAGGAAGAGGTGAGCAGGTCAGGCCCTGTGGGACTCATCCCCTGCCTGCATGTGGCTCTGCTCAGGAGCTGGTGGTGGTGGAGAAGCAAAGGGGATACCTATGTCAGGGCAGCTCTGAAGGAGAGCTGTGGGTGCAGACATGGTAATGGGAAATCAAGACTGGGAAGGGGTTTTCTGCCTGGTTTTTAGCTTGCATGTGGCAAAAGCAGCAGCTCTGGCATCCCCCTGTCCAGCTTGCATGTGGCAGAGCAGCAGCCAATCCCTCACCCCACCTCTGCCTCAGAGCCCGGGGTCCTCAGCAGTTCAGCTGTCCACTTGGCAGCTGCTGAACACCCATGGTTTGTGAGCCTGCAAAGGAGGGTGAATGGGTCCTCACTTGGAGTTACCACCATAAGTTCATCTCTAGAATCAAGGGAAGCTGAGGCACTGCTGCTCAGGTGATGGAGTAGCCAGGGCAGGGCCTGTGAGACCTGGACAACCAACCTGTCCAAACCTCAACACCAGCTGGTTGCTCCCTGTTCTGACTCCTGAACAGAAGGACCTTCTTTGCAGCCTGTGAAGCCATGGAAGAGGTCAGGCAGTGGCTAGCAGTCCCCACACACTGCCAAAGGGCCCAAGCCTGCAGGTGATCCTTACCTGCTCCAGCTGCTCTTCAGGTTCTCCTTGGCTTGCTCCACAGACTTCCACCCTCTGACCTTCTCCTTGTTCTGAAGGAAGCAGCTTCTGTGCATGATGGTATCTCTCTGGGGGCTGGGCTGGGTGGTGAGGGCAGCAATGGGCAGCCCACTCTGGCCAGGCTGGTTGGCACTTCCTAGGCTGGTATCTTGGTCCTGCCAAATCAGCCCTAGGAGAATCAGTGCCAGGAAAGACCCAGTGGGGATCTGATGGCTGCAAAGTGCCCAGGATGAACCTGAATGTAGGACAGCTTTCCCAGAAGTGATGAGGAACATCTCTGGGAATAAAGAGAGCTTAGTTTGGGGCTTCACCAAAAGTGGAAAACATTCTCCATCCCAATGTGGTGATCTCCTGGGGAGCTGTTAGCTCCCTATGTGTGGACAAGGCTCCCCCTGGTCATCCTTCTGAGGGAGGGTGAAAGCCCTTGAGAAGCAGCACCTGAAGGACCCCAGCTGTGATCTGCAGCACAGAGGCACCACACAGCCCCTGTGCATGGGCAAAGGCAGGCAGAGAGAGGGCCTGCATGACCTTTAAACATCAGTCTGCATGGCTAGTGGGGACAGGAAAGGGGAAGGTCCCCAGGATGGTTAGCACTGGAGCACAGGAGGGATGAGGAGAGGCCAAGCTGAGGTGCTCAGCCCTGGAGAAGACAATAACCTGAAGGTACTTCCAGAGGAAGCTTGAAGTGGTGCCACAGGCTGCTGGAACAGCAGAGACCTTAAAACACTGGTGGCAGAACTGCTTTCTGGGATGAGAAGTGACACAGCCCAAACAAAAGGGCTTGCAGCCATTTCCCCTCTGCTAATGGCTTTGCTCTTGGCCAAGCCTTTGCTCTGAGCTTGGCTCCACACCAGCTCAAGAAAGGCAGTTTGCAGCCAGCATGTAATTGCCTCTCAGCAGAGGAGCCAGCAGGCTGAAGGCATCTCAGCCAGTGTTTATGTTGCTTGCATTGATCCAAGCCCCAGCCATGAAGCTTTCTTCTCCTTCCCATCTTTCCCTTCCTCTTAGCTGCCTTCTGGTGCCTTTCCTGCAGTGGAGGAGCACAGCCCAACCCTGCCACCATCCACACTGACCTGCTCCACCACTCTGGACAATGCCAGGCCCTCCCTCTTAACAGGTGGATGTCCCAGCTTGCCAGTGGGATGTGCAGCCCAGAAGGCTCAGCTGGGTGCTTATGATGAAATGAACTGTTAAGAATCTTCTCTGCCCCCAAAGTCACCTCCCCAGAGAGCTTCTGGAATTGGCTAGGGTCATGTCTGATATCTTTCATGCTTGGAGAGTGAGCTGTGTGCCTGAGATGAGCAATTTAGGAACCTCAAGAAGTTCAACATGAAGGACAAGTGGAGAGTCCTGCAGCTGAGGAGGAATAAGCCCATGAAGCAGGGCAGGTTAGGGGTTGAGCTGCTGGAAAGCAGCTCTGTGGAGAAGGAGCTGGGAGTGCTGGTGGGCAACAAGGTCCCCATCAGCCAGCAATGTGCCCTCGGGGTCAAGAAGGCCAATGGGCTCCTGGGGTGCATGAAGCAGAGTGTGAGCAGCGGGTTAAGGGAGATTCTCCTCCTCCCTCTCCTCTGCCCTAGCCAGGCCACAGCTGGAGTCCTGGGGCCAGCTCTGGGCTCCCCAGGTCAAGAGAGATAAGGAACTGCTGGAGAGAGTCCATGGGAGGCTAGGAAGATGCTGAGGGCACTGGAGCAGCTCTGGCAGGAGGAAAGGCTGAGAGCCCTGGGGCTGCTGAGCCTGGAGAAGAGCAGCCCCAGAGGGCAGCTGCTCAATGCTGAGCAAGAGCTGAAGGCTGGGGGCAAGAGGCTGGGGCCAGACTCTGCTGAGTGCTGCCCAGGGCCAGGCCAAGGGGCACTGGGCACCAACTGGAAGCCAGGAGGTTCCCCCTGAGCAGGAAGAGAACCTTTTTTGTTGTGAGGGTGTTGGAGGCGTGGCCCAGGCTTTGCAGAGAGGCTGTGGAGTCTCCTTGTGTGGAGAGATTGCCAAGGCAGCTGGAGGTGACCCTGGGCAAGCTGCTGTGGGTGCCCCTGCTGGAGCAGGGGGGTTGGGCTGGGTGATCCCCAGAGGTCCCTTCCAACCCCAACCATGCTGGGATTCTGTAATCCTGTGATCTGACTCCTCTGAGAGGTCATTCCTCTCTGGGATGAGTGGTTTGACCAGAGATGCTGCTGAAGACCAGTCCCTCTCTTCCTCAAGGACATGGGTTGATTCCTTAAAGCTCATGACAGTGGATGCCAAGCAACTCAGCAAGGTCTTACCCTTCCTGACCCTTTGTAGGAGCACCAGAAAGAGCTGATAGATGCTGCTGGTCCATGAACCTGCTCCCTCAGGAGAGCATCCCTCCACTGTGGTGGTACAGTGCAGATCCTTGCCCTCAACACCTTCTCCACCCAGCTGCCCCCCTCAGTGTCTCCTGCAGCCCTTTTCCCTTTCACTGCTAGTCTGATGGACAATGACTTCCAAAAATACACAGCCCAGGCTGTGAATCATCTTCAGACAAGATCCAGCTTGGATCCTGCTGGGACAGGCACTTTCTCAGAGGTCTGTGTTTAAACCTGAGAGCAGAAGTTCAGATCCTCATGGTCCATGTCCTGAGTGGGCCACACACTGCTTCCCTTGCCAGCACTGCCCTGGAACATTGATTCAGTTCCATTTGAGAGGGAATTCAACTCATTAACTCAGCAGCATGGCATGGTTTCAGCTGAACTGTCATCACCCAGGAGCCATCCCCACTCCTGCTTGCTAAAATAACTGCAGCAGATGACATCAGTTGGTTCCTTGTGTCCTTGCAGGCCTCTTGGTCTTGCTGTCCAGGGAAGCTCCTGGCAAAGTCACCCAGGGCATAGGTGGCACAACACCTGCATGGTAGCATGTTAGCATCTATAGATCTAGATCTGGAGCTCCTGTGAGCCTCAGGAAGCCACACTGGCCACCATCTCCTCCATGATCTAGACCTGGAGCTCCTATGAGCCTCAAGAAGCCACACTGGCCACCATCTCCTCCATGCCCAAGAGGCTCTCAAGGAATCCTTCCCATTGGATTCCCTCTGCATGTGGCTGTTGGGTTCCTGGAGCTGCAGTAACTAGAAGCAGCAGCAGCTTGCTCTTGGCTCTTGGCAGCTGGCAGCTCTCCTCCAGCCCCTCACCCAGCTCAGCTCTTGGTGAGGAGACAAAGCAAAAGAGATCAAACCCCCCACTAAACTCCCCCAAATCATCAAGGGTCACAAGTGTGGAAATCACTTTTCTACAGTTTTGCCAGTGCCTGGAAAGGCTTCTCAGAGCCTTCCCCATGCTGAGGGTAACATGGTGTGAATTTTAGGTGCCCCTTCTAGTGGCTGCTCTGGAGCAGGAGTTTGAAACACACTTCCAAAGACCCCAGACAGTCACAGCCTAAACACAAGATGATGCTCAGGGATTTTTGGCAGGGAGTTTAGGTGATGTCAGAAAGCAAACCTAACCAGCAATGTTGTTGGTGTTTGGTATTTTTTCCTCTCTCAGACCTAATTGGGAGCAGATTTCAGCTCTGGATTTAAACCAGTTCCCTGCAGCATGGTCTCAAGGAGCATGAGGATCAGGCTCAGGCATCTTCCACATTCCCTTGGCTTCTCTTTGCTCCTGGGGTCTTGTTTCCTCACCTCTTTCCTCTTACATCTAAGAGAAACAACACAACAGCTAATTAGCAAACTCCCTGCCATTGCTAATGAGTTAATTAGCTTGTCAATCCAAGGGTGGTCCCACCCTTTCCTCTGGGGCTTTGGGAGTTTCATTCTCTAGACTGAGATGTTTCCTTTGCTGGTAAGGATCTTTATCTGGGGGGGTCATCCTGGAGGTCTCAGAGCCTGGAGCTGTCAGAGCTGCACCTGCAGGGTGGAGATTTGGCTCCTGTAGCTGAAGGAGAAACAGCCTGGACTTGCCAAGAAGGTTCTTTCTGGGCTACTACTCCAAGTAGTTTGGCTACCACTGTAAGTAGACTTGAAGGGACTGGTCTCATTCCTTCATGGAGACAGAGATCCAGGCAGGATTCTTCCTTTCTCTCTCTAAGTAAGGCAGAGGAAGGTGGTTTTAGCCTGGCTTTACTTCTGGAGAGCTCAGAGCTGCTCTCCAATGCCAGACCAAGTCTGTTGGGCCATGTATGGTGAGAAGTCTTCTGCTCCAGGGAGACAGGCAAATGCTTCAGGAGGTTCTCAGCTTTCTGAGGCTTGCTTTTGGCCAGCTGGAGGTCAGTGAGCAGGGTGGATGTGGCTCTGCTGCCTTACTGTGAGGGAAGCAATTGTGGGAGTCTGGATTCTGCTCTCCAGAGGAACATTACCCAAAGGGATGGAGACTTCTGCTTTTAGTCCTGAAGTAACCTGCTCTAACTACAGATAAAATACTAGGATTTAGGGACTGAGAGACATGGGCTTTGTCTCAGTGTGTTTGCCTTGGCTGTGCCAGGCACTGGTGCTGCAGGCTCCACCCTTGCTGGAGGAGATGGCTGCATCCCTCTTCAGTGTTGGCTTTGGAGCTGGTAGGGACAGTGAAGTCTGCTTGGTCCAGCTGAAAAATGATCCATCTGCCCCCTCTGCTGGTATCTTCTGCTCTCAGGCTGAAAACCAGCTGCAGTGGGCCAGGATTGGGAGAGGAGGAGGTGCCTAGAGAGGAGACGACTCTCTTTCCATATCCACATCATTCAGTTGGGGCTCCAGCCTGGAAGGTGCCTGGTGGAGAAGATCTTGACACTGAAACCACTCACTCTTCAGCCTCCTGAGCTGTTGGTGACAGCACTTGAGGAGGTTGTGGTCCGTGGGCAATGGGGAGTCTGTGTCCTCCTGCTTTAGCAGCTGGGGGCTGTAGCTCCATGTCTGGACAGACTGTAGCCAGCACAGGGATGGGGAAGGAGTTATCAAAGCCTGGTAGCAGTCCTGCTGGATTCCAGGCTCTGGAAGTGTTGGCCAGGCACAGAGATGGGGCCCAGCCTCTGCTGCCAGGTGTGGTTGAAGCCCAGGGGCAGCTGCTGTGCCCCAGCTGCAGCAGCATGGCTTGGAGGTGGCTGGAGCAAACCTTGGCAGGCAGATGATGGGAGCACAGGGCTCTGTCCCCCTCAGGTGTCTGGCAGAGCTGGGGCTGCCCCTGACTGCTCCAGGGCTGGGTTTGGTCTGTGTCCCTTGAAGGGAGTGACTGCTCAAGCAGCTCTGCTTTCCCCCTGGTTTCTGAGCTTGCTTGGATGGGACAAGCTGCCCCAAAGGCTGGGATCATGCCTGCAGGCACTGGATAGGGACCAGAGAGCTTGCTGCCCATAGCTACCATGCTTCAGGCTTGCTTCTGCTACACAGGACAGCCTAAGAGTCCCATTGCTCCCCCAGATGTGGTCAGCAAGAGAGCTGCAAGTGTTGAGGATCACCAGCTGCCTGCAAGGGCTGAAGACAGGCAGAACCCCACAGGTGCCTTCCCTCACCACCTGGGTTCACTGCTTGGCAGTCATCTTCCACTTCCCAGGCCTCTTGGCTGTGCTGGGAGGTGCAACAGCAGAAGATCATCCCAGGGAAGCTGTGGCAAAGGCACAGAAAGCACTGGGCTGGAGATTTTGGCTTCCCCCTCTGTTTGCCAGGGCAGCATTTCTAGTCAGGCTGCTGAGTTAGAGGTTGGCCAAACCCCTCTGCTGCTCTTAGATGCTTTCACTGGGCTCTGAGCTCCTTGGCCCTTCTCAGGAGGCAGCTCTGGCTGGAGGCAGGCTCAGCTCAAGTGCCCCTGCCTGGACAAGAGGAGGAGGAGGAGGGGTGTGTGAGCCTCAGCAGCTCTGAGCTGGGCTTGGGGAGCACAGTCCCTCTGCCCCACCTGCAGCTGAGCACCTCAGCAGCTTCCTCCCTCCCCAGGACACACTCTGCAGCTTCAGAAGAGCAGCTGAAGCTGTTGTCTGGCACTCCCAGTGGAACAGTCAGACCAACAGCCTCAGCACCACTGAGAGAGGGACCCAGGCAGCACTGCCACCACTGCTCCTGCCCAGAACACCAGAGCCTCCCCCACCTCCTCCCAGCACCCTCAATCAACCCAACCCCAGCAGCCTGACCAGAGCATCCCCTCAGGTCCAAGTCTCCACCTGCTCAGCTCAGCTTTCCAGGCACCTGAAATGAAACTGCCTGCTGGAATCACTCCCCAAATGTGCTGTTGTGACCTGGGTTAGAGCTGGACTTGGCTCTGCTGGTTACTGGCTGGACTTGATGGTGATCTTGAAGGTCTCTTCCAGCTGAAATGATTCTGTGATTCCTTATGAGAAAAAGATGAGCCAGGAGAACTTTGGATAACACCAGGGGCAGGGAGACTTGAGAACCAAATCACTGGCCTCCTCCCTGGCTGTCTGACACCATTGGCATCAGCAAGCTGGAGACTGCTCCTGCCCCTGGGAGGATCTATCAGTAGCCAGGAGGATTCCCCCTGAGCAGGAGGAGAAGCTTGTTTGGTGTGAGGGTGCAGAGCCCTGGCCCAGGCTGCCCAGAGAGGCTGTGGAGTCTCCTTGTGTGGAGAGATTGCCAAGGCAGCTGGAGGTGACCCTGGGCAAGCTGCTGTGGGTGCCCCTGCTGGAGCAGGGGGGTTGGGCTGGGTGATCCCCAGAGCTCCCTTTCAACCCCTTCTCCACAGCCTTCTTTTAGCCAGAAGCTTCCCTTCTTTCTGCCTGCCAACCTCAGCAGGAAAACATGAGATCCATCTCCCACCTGCCTGCTGAGAGGGCATTTAGATGCCCCCCAGGGCCAAGCATTGCTCTCAGCCCATCCCTGCTCCCTCTGCTGCTGCCCAGGCTGCAATCAAGACAGGATGCAAACAAGCTTCATATAAAGAAAATAACCTTTATTAGACAAATCAACCAAACCCTGAAAACACCAAACCAGTGGCAGGTAAACATGACTCAGGGGTTTTTAATCCAGCAATGCAGAAACCTCTGACACTGAGCAATTGAGGAAGGTTCCTGTTCCTCCTGTTGCATTGGTTAAGTTCTCTCCCTTTCATGGCATGAGCTATCACTGCCTGGACAGCCCCAAAATCTTCCAGTAATTCAAGGATTAGTTTAAAGCAGCAACTGCTCAACTCCTCCCTGGGCAAACTCCTCCCCCATGGCTTTGTCCAAAGGTGTCAAACTCTCTTCCCTTTGCCCCCACCCCAAAAAACAGAACAAGGTTTAAAAACCATCTCAAACAGCCAAGTGCTGGAGGCCCAGGACAGGAGCTCCCACCCCTGAAGGAACACAGGCTGGATGCTGAGGGCAGCTGGGGTGGGTGGGAGCTTGGATATCCTCAACAGCAGCCCCAGCCCTGCAAGGGGCCAGCAGCTAGGAGTTCCTGCTCCATCTGCTCCCTCTCAGGCTAATCATGACATTGCTGCTCAGAGTTAGGAGCCCTCAGCAACCTGGAGTAGCCAAGGGCTTGGCAGCAGGTAACTTTCCTTCCCCTCCTGGTCACTTGTGCACAGCTGTCCCCCAGTTCCAGACCCCAGGCATTAACACTTCAACCTGTCCAGGTCTCAGGTGCCACCAGCAGCCCAAGCTTCTCAACCCAACCCTGCTGGTGGGACTATAAAGTACCTGGAGAGAAGCTGAGGCAACACTGAAGCAAGCAGCCAGACCCCATCACCCCTAACCCCCTGGGCACAGAGCCTGGCCAAGGTGGAGCCTGAGAGTGCTGCAGCTTGATCTTGGCCACTCAGCCCCTGTGGGACTCCTGCAGGGCTAAGTGGCTTCACCTAGAGCCAGGAACTTTGGTGCCTTCAGCTCCCCTCTGCCTCCCCCCACTCCTAGAAGGTCTCTGCTGGCTGCTTTGGCCCCCCCCTCCTCCACACCTCAGCCTTCCTCAGGGAGGCCTCTGCCTGCCTGGGGCTCTTCCTCCTCCTGCTGAGGGTTGGTTAGAGCAGGGATTGCACAGGGAGAGGGGAAGAGCTGCTGCCAGGAGGTTAAGGCAGAGGAAAAGCTCAGCCCTGAGCTCCAGCCTTGGAGGAATCACCTGAAGGAACAAGTCACCAGAACAAGGACATTGCTTTTATTAAAACAGAAGTGTTAGGCCAAGAAAATAAATTATTGCTATGAGAAACATATTTAGAACATCAGGAAGGACAGGAAACCTCCAGCTCCAGCTCACTAGATTAACCCTGATGCAAAGAAAAAGTGAACACCAGCTCCTCTTAAATAGCTCAGGTTCTCTTCAGGCCCTTCCAAAAACCAGTATAAAATGTGCAGCTTGCAGGACAAACAGGAACAGAGTCACTGGTAACAAAATCTGTACAGCTCAGAGCTTGAAAAATAGTTTCTTTTCCCTCCTCCTCCCCCCCAAAAAATAATCCAAACCCAAGGCCACAGTTGCTACTTTACTTATTACTGATAAATATTGGGCTGCCCAAGGTCCCATCCAACAGCCAAGCTAGGAGATGGAGCTGACAGAAACCCTCCTGGGCCTTGCCCCCCCAAGCAGGGGTTGGGTTTGGGGCTGTTGGCAAGAGCCTGATTCTGGGGAAGAAACACAAGTCATCTTCGTGGGTGGGTGGGTGGGTGGCTGAAGACTGTCTCCTCCAGCTGGTCAGAGGCCTGGAGTCTTCTCTGGGGGTTTGAAGTGGCCCTCAAACCTGGAACACAGCACCAGGGGATGGGTTAGACAGGCTGCAGGCTGCCATGGGGCAGGGCTCACAGGGATCTCTTTGTCCTGGCCAGCAGGGAGTTAGGAAACTGCTTGAGAAGCATCATCTGTAAGAGCTGTGGGTGGGTGGGGAGAGAACAGGGCACCAGCAGAGCCTGGCAGGAGAAGGGGAAACTCTGCTCCTCCAGGAGAGCTGCCTCTGCACCTCAGGCCTCACCTACAGCAGCTGCTTGCTGCTGGCACAGCAAACCCTGCAGTGGCCACTGCAAGAGCTTGGTCTGTGACCCCCTCAAAGGGCTCTGGGTCTTTTTTAACTGTGGTTGGTTCTGTGCAGCTGGAGGTGAACTCCTGACCCTGCTGGAGATGAACTTCTGACCCTGCTGCTGGCCATGACCTCCTGACCCTGCTGGAGATGAACTCCTGACCCTGCTGGAGATGAACTCCTGACCCTGCTGCTGGCCATCACCTCCTGCTC